>CALSEM010000075.1:0-237500 GCA_943735885.1 Stelis phaeoptera
CGAAACAAAAGCGGCGATTCGGTGCGCGAAACGCGCGTTTCGCTGCAAAAGCGGCGTTTTGGTGCACGAAACGCACGTTTCTTTCCAAAACGGAGCAAAAGCGGCGATTCGGTGCGCGAAACGCACGTTTCGCCGCAAAAGCGGCGTTTTGGTGCACGAAACGCACGTTTAGATTCAAAACTGTGCAAAAGCTGCGATTTGGTGCACGAAACGCACGATTCTTGCCAAAACGGAGCAAAAGCGGCGATTCGGTGCGCGAAACGCACGTTCAGCGTCAAAACTGTGCAAAAGCAGCGATTTGGAGCACGAAACGCACGTTTCTTCCCAAAACGGAGCAAAAGCGGGGATTCGCTGCGCGAAACGCACGTTTCACTGCAAAAGCGGCGTTTTGTTGTACGAAACGCACGGTTAGAGTCAAAACTGTGCAAAAGCGGCGTTTTGGTGCACAAAACGCACGTTTAGAGTCAAAACTGTGCAAAAGCAGAAATTTGGCGCACGAAACGCACGTTTCTTGCCAAAACGGAGCAAACGCGGCGATTCGGTGCGCGAAACGCACGTTTCGCTGCAAAAGCGGCGTTTTGGTGCACGAAACGCACGTTCAGCGTCAAAACTGTGCAAAAGCAGCGATTTGGAACACAAAACGCACGTTTCATGCCAAAACGGAGCAAAAGCGGGGATTCGCTGCGCGAAACGCACGTTTCACTGCAAAAGCGGCGTTTTGTTGTACGAAACGCACGGTTAGAGTCAAAACTGTGCAAAAGCGGCGTTTTGGTGCGCAAAACGCACGCTTAGAGTCAAAACTGTGCAAAAGCAGCGATTTGGAGCACGAAACGCACGTTTCTTGCCAAAACGGAGCAAAAGCGGGGATTCGCTGCGCGAAACGCACGTTTCACTGCAAAAGCGGCGTTTTGTTGTACGAAACGCACGGTTAGAGTCAAAAACTGTGCAAAAGCGGCGTTTTGGCGCACAAAACGCACGTTTAGAGTCAAAACTGTGCAAAAGCAGAAATTTGGCGCACGAAACGCACGTTTCTTGCCAAAACGGAGAAAAATCGGCGATTCGGTGCGCGAAACGCACGTTCAGCGTCAAAACTGTGCAAAAGCAGCGATTTGTAGAACGAAACGCACGTTTCTTGCCAAAACGGAACAAAAGCGCCGATTCGGTGCGCGAAACGCACGTTTCGCTGCAAAAGCGTTGTTTTGGTGAACGAAGCGCAAGGTAAGAGTCAAAACTATGCAAAAGCAGCGATTTGGAGCACGAAACGCACGTTTCTTCCCAAAACGGAGCAAAAGCAGCGATTTGGTGCGCGAAACGCACGTTTCGCTGCAAAAGCGGCACTTTGGTGCACGAAACGCACGTTTAGAGTCAAAACTGTGCAAAAGCGGTGTTTTGGTGCACAAAACGCACGCTTAGAGTCAAAACTGTGCAAAAGCAGTGATTTGGAGCACGAAACGCACGTTTCTTGCCAAAACGGAGGAAACGCGGCGATTCGGTGCGCGAAACGCAGGTTTCGCTGCAAAAGCGGCGTTTTGGTGTACGAAACGCACGCTTAGCGTCAAAACTGTGCAAAAGCGGCGTTTTGGTGCACAAAACGCACGTTTAGAGTCAAAACTGCGCAAAAGCAGCGATTTAGTGCACGAAACGCACGTTTCTTGCCAAAACGGAGCAAACGCGGCGATTCGGTGCGCGAAACGCACGTTTCGCTGCAAAAGCGGCGTTTTGGTGCACGAAACGCACGTTTAGCGTCAAAACTGTGCAAAAGCACCGATTTGGTGCACGAAACGCACGTTTCGCTGCAAAAGCGGCGTTTTGGTGCACGAAACGCACGTTTAGCGTCAAAACTGTGCAAAAGCAGCGATTTGGAGCACGAAACGCACGTTTCTTCCCAAAATGGAGCAAAAGAAGCGATTTGATGCACGAAACGCACGTTTCTTGCCAAAACGGTGCAAAAGCGCCGGTTCGGTGCGTGAAACGGACGTTTCGCTGCAAAAGCGGCGTTTTGGTGAACGAAACGCACGCTTAGCGTCAAAACTGTGCAAAAGCAGCGATTTGGAGCACGAAACGCACGTTTCTTTCCAAAACGGAACAAAAGCGGCGATTCGGTGCGCGAAACGCACGTTTCGCTGCAAAAGCGGCGTTGTGGTGCACGAAACGCACGTTCAGCGTCAAAACTGTGCAAAAGCAGCGGTTTGGAGCACGAAACGCACGTTTCTTCCCAAAACGGAACAAAAGCGGCGATTCGGTGCGCGAAACGCACGTTTCCCTGCAAAATCGGCGATTCGGTGCGCGAAACGCACGTTCAGCGTCAAAACTGTGCAAAAGCAGCGATTTGTAGAACGAAACGCACGTTTCTTGCCAAAACGGAACAAAAGCGCCGATTCGGTGCGCGAAACGCACGTTTCGCTGCAAAAGCGTTGTTTTGGTGAACGAAGCGCAAGGTTAGAGTCAAAACTGTGCAAAAGCAGCGATTTGGAGCACGAAACGCACGTTTCTTCCCAAAACGGAGCAAAAGCAGCGATTTGGTGCGCGAAACGCACGTTTCGCTGCAAAAGCGGCACTTTGGTGCACGAAACGCACGTTTAGAGTCAAAACTGTGCAAAAGCGGCGTTTTGGTGCACAAAACGCACGCTTAGAGTCAAAACTGTGCAAAAGCAGTGATTTGGAGCACGAAACGCACGTTTCTTGCCAAAACGGAGGAAACGCGGCGATTCGGTGCGCGAAACGCAGGTTTCGCTGCAAAAGCGGCGTTTTGGTGTACGAAACGCACGCTTAGCGTCAAAACTGTGCAAAAGCGGCGTTTTGGTGCACAAAACGCACGTTTAGAGTCAAAACTGCGCAAAAGCAGCGATTTAGTGCACGAAACGCACGTTTCTTGCCAAAACGGAGCAAACGCGGCGATTCGGTGCGCGAAACGCACGTTTCGCTGCAAAAGCGGCGTTTTGGTGCACGAAACGCACGTTTAGCGTCAAAACTGTGCAAAAGCAACGATTTGGTGCACGAAACGCACGTTTCGCTGCAAAAGCGGCGTTTTGGTGCACGAAACGCACGTTTAGCGTCAAAACTGTGCAAAAGCAGCGATTTGGAGCACGAAACGCACGTTTCTTCCCAAAATGGAGCAAAAGAAGCGATTTGATGCACGAAACGCACGTTTCTTGCCAAAACGGTGCAAAAGCGCCGGTTCGGTGCGTGAAACGGACGTTTCGCTGCAAAAGCGGCGTTTTGGTGAACGAAACGCACGCTTAGCGTCAAAACTGTGCAAAAGCAGCGATTTGGAGCACGAAACGCACGTTTCTTCCCAAAACGGAGCAAAAGCGGCGATTCGGTGCGCGAAACGCACGTTTCGCTGCAAAAGCGGCGTTGTGGTGCACGAAACGCACGTTCAGCGTCAAAACTGTGCAAAAGCAGCGGTTTGGAGCACGAAACGCACGTTTCTTCCCAAAACGGAACAAAAGCGGCGATTCGGTGCGCGAAACGCACGTTTCCCTGCAAAATCGGCGATTCAGTGCGCGAAACGCACGTTCAGCGTCAAAACTGTGCAAAAGCAGCGATTTGTAGAACGAAACGCACGTTTCTTGCCAAAACGGAACAAAAGCGCCGATTCGGTGCGCGAAACGCACGTTTCGCTGCAAAAGCGTTGTTTTGGTGAACGAAGCGCAAGGTTAGAGTCAAAACTGTGCAAAAGCTGCGATTTGGAGCACGAAACGCACGTTTCTTCCCAAAACGGAGCAAAAGCAGCGATTTGGTGCGCGAAACGCACGTTTCGCTGCAAAAGCGGCACTTTGGTGCACGAAACGCACGTTTAGCGTCAAAACTGTGCAAAAGCGGCGTTATGATGCACGAAACGCACGTTTAGCGTCAAAACTGTGCAAAAGCAGCGATTTGGAGCACGAAACGCACGTTTCTTGCCAAAACGGAGCAAAAGCAGCGATTTGGTGCACGAATCATACGATTCTTGCCAAAAGGGAGCAAAAGCGGCGATTCGGTGCGCGAAACGGACGTTTCGCTGCAAAAGCGGCGTTTTGGTGAACGAAACGCACGTTTACCGCCAAAACTGCAAAAGCAGCGATTTGGAGCACGAAACCCATGTTTCTTGCCAAAACGGAGCAAAAGCAGCGATTTGGTGCGCGAAACGGACGTTTCGCTGCAAAAGCGGCGTTTTGGTGAACGAAACGCACGTTTACCGCCAAAACTGCAAAAGCAGCGATTTGGTGCACGAAACGCACGTTTCTTGCCAAAACGGACCAAAAGCGGCGATTAGGTGCGCGAAACGCACGTTTCGCTGCAAAAGCGGCGTTTTGGTGCACGAAACGCACGTTTAGCGTCAAAACAGTGCAAAAGTGGCGTTATTGTGCACGAAATGCACGTTTAGCGTCAAAACTGTGCAAAAGCAGCGATTTGGTGCACGAAACTCACGTTTCTTGCCAAAACGGAGCAAAAGCGGCGATTCGGTGCGCGAAACGCACGTTTCCCTGCAAAAGCGGCGTTTTGGTGCACGAAACGCACGTTTAGCGTCAAAACTGTGCAAAAGCAGCGATTTGGAGAACGAAACGCACGTTTCCTGCCAAAACGGAGCAAAAGCGCCGATTCGGTGCGCAAAACGCACGTTTCGCTGCAAAAGCGGCGTTTTGGTGCACGAAACGAACGTTTAGCGTCAAAACTGTGCAAAAGCAGCGATTTGGTGCACGAAACGCACGTTTCGCTGCAAAAGCGGCGTTTTGGTGCACGAAACGCACGTTTACCGCCAAAACTGCAAAAGCAGCGATTTGGTGCACGAAACGCACGTTTCTTGCCAAAACGGACCAAAAGCGGCGATTAGGTGCGCGAAACGCACGTTTCGCTGCAAAAGCGGCGTTTTGGTGCACGAAACGCACGTTTAGCGTCAAAACAGTGCAAAAGTGGCGTTATTGTGCACGAAACGCACGTTTAGCGTCAAAACTGTGCAAAAGCAGCGATTTGGAGCACGAAACGCACGTTTCTCGCCAAAACGGAGCAAAAGCAGCGATTTGGTGCACGAATCATACGATTCTTGCCAAAATGGAGCAAAAGCGGCGATTCGGTGCGCGAAACGCACGTTTCCCTGCACAAGCGGCGTTTTGGTGCACGAAACGCACGTTTGGCGTCAAAACTGTGCAAAAGCAGCGATTTGGAGCACGAAACGCACGTTTCTTGCCAAAACGGAGCAAACGCAGCGATTCGGTGCGTGAAACGCAGGTTTCGCTGCAAAGGCGGCGTTTTGGTGTACGAAACGCACGTTCAGCGTCAAAACTGTGCAAAAGCAGCGATTTGGAGCACGAAACGCATGTTTCTTGCCAAAACGGAGCAAAAGCGGCGACTCGGCGCGCGAATCGCACGTTTCGCTGCAAAAGCGGCGATTTGGTGCACGAAACGCACGTTTCTTGCCAAAACGGAGCAAAAGCGGCGATTCGGTGCGCGAAACGCACGTTTCTTGCCAAAACGGAGCAAAAGCGGCGATTCGGTGCGCGAAACGCACGATTCTTGACAAAACGGAGCAAAAAAGGCGATTCGGTGCGCGAAACGCACGTTCAGCGTCAAAACTGTGCAAAAGCAGCGATTTGGAGCACGAAACGCACGTTTCTTCCCAGAACGAAACAAAAGCGGCGATTCGGTGCGCGAAACGCGCGTTTCGCTGCAAAAGCGGCGTTTTGGTGCACGAAACGCACGGTTAGAGTCAAAACTGTGCAAAAGCGGCGTTTTGGTGCACAAAACGCCCGTTTAGAGTCAAAACTGTGCAAAAGCAGAAATTTGGTGCACGAAACGCACGTTTCTTGCCAAAACGGGGCAGAATCGGTGATTCGGTGCGCGAAACGCACGTTCAGCGTCAAAACTGTGCAAAAGCAGCGAATTGGAGCACGAAACGCACGTTTCTTTCCAAAACGGAACAAAAGCGGCGATTCGGAGCGCGAAAGGCACGTTTCGCTGCAAAAGCGGCGTTTTGGTGCACGAAACGCACGTTCAGCGACAAAACTGTGCAATCGCAGCGATTTGGAGCACGAAACGCACGTTTCTTCCCAAAGCGGAACAAAAGCGGCGATTCGGTGCGCGAAACGCGCGTTTCGCTGCAAAATCGGCGTTTTGGTGCACGAAACGCACGTTTCTTGCCAAAACGGAGCAAAAGCGGCGATTCGGTGCGCGAAACGCACGTTTCGCTGCAAAAGCGGCGTTTTGGTGCATGAAACGCACGTTTAGATTCAAAACTGTGCAAAAGCTGCGATTTGGTGCACGAAACGCACGATTCTTGCCAAAACGGAGCAAAAGCGGCGATTCGGTGCGCGAAACGCACGTTCAGCGTCAAAACTGTGCAAAAGCAGCGATTTGGAGCACGAAACGCACGTTTCTTCCCAAAACGGAGCAAAAGCGGGGATTCGCTGCGCGAAACGCACGTTTCACTGCAAAAGCGGCGTTTTGTTGTACGAAACGCACGGTTAGAGTCAAAATGGAGCAAAAGCAGCGATTTGGTGCGCGAAACGGACGTTTCGCTGCAAAAGCGGCGTTTTGGTGAACGAAACGCACGTTTACCGCCAAAACTGCAAAAGCAGCGATTTGGTGCACGAAACGCACGTTTCTTGCCAAAACGGACCAAAAGCGGCGATTAGGTGCGCGAAACGCACGTTTCGCTGCAAAAGCGGCGTTTTGGTGCACGAAACGCACGTTTAGCGTCAAAACAGTGCAAAAGTGGCGTTATTGTGCACGAAATGCACGTTCAGCGTCAAAACTGTGCAAAAGCAGCGATTTGGTGCACGAAACTCACGTTTCTTGCCAAAACGGAGCAAAAGCGGCGATTCGGTGCGCGAAACGCACGTTTCCCTGCAAAAGCGGCGTTTTGGTGCACGAAACGCACGTTTAGCGTCAAAACTGTGCAAAAGCAGCGATTTGGAGAACGAAACGCACGTTTCCTGCCAAAACGGAGCAAAAGCGCCGATTCGGTGCGCAAAACGCACGTTTCGCTGCAAAAGCGGCGTTTTGGTGCACGAAACGAACGTTTAGCGTCAAAACTGTGCAAAAGCAGCGATTTGGTGCACGAAACGCACGTTTCGCTGCAAAAGCGGCGTTTTGGTGCACGAAACGCACGTTTACCGCCAAAACTGCAAAAGCAGCGATTTGGTGCACGAAACGCACGTTTCTTGCCAAAACGGAGCAAAAGCGGCGATTCGGTGCGCGAAACGCACGTTTCTTGCCAAAACGGAGCAAAAGCGGCGATTCGGTGCGCGAAACGCACGATTCTTGACAAAACGGAGCAAAAAAGGCGATTCGGTGCGCGAAACGCACGTTCAGCGTCAAAACTGTGCAAAAGCAGCGATTTGGAGCACGAAACGCACGTTTCTTCCCAGAACGAAACAAAAGCGGCGATTCGGTGCGCGAAACGCGCGTTTCGCTGCAAAAGCGGCGTTTTGGTGCACGAAACGCACGGTTAGAGTCAAAACTGTGCAAAAGCGGCGTTTTGATGCACAATACGCACGTTTAGAGTCAAAACTGTGCAAAAGCAGAAATTTGGTGCACGAAACGCACGTTTCTTGCCAAAACGGGGCAGAATCGGCGATTCGGTGCGCGAAACGCACGTTCAGCGTCAAAACTGTGCAAAAGCAGCGAATTGGAGCACGAAACGCACGTTTCTTTCCAAAACGGAACAAAAGCGGCGATTCGGAGCGCGAAAGGCACGTTTCGCTGCAAAAGCGGCGTTTTGGTGCACGAAACGCACGTTCAGCGACAAAACTGTGCAATCGCAGCGATTTGGAGCACGAAACGCACGTTTCTTCCCAAAGCGGAACAAAAGCGGCGATTCGGTGCGCGAAACGCGCGTTTCGCTGCAAAATCGGCGTTTTGGTGCACGAAACGCACGTTTCTTGCCAAAACGGAGCAAAAGCGGCGATTCGGTGCGCGAAACGCACGTTCCGCTGCAAAAGCGGCGTTTTGGTGCATGAAACGCACGTTTAGATTCAAAACTGTGCAAAAGCTGCGATTTGGTGCACGAAACGCACGATTCTTGCCAAAACGGAGCAAAAGCGGCGATTCGGAGCGCGAAACGCACGTTCAGCGTCAAAACTGTGCAAAAGCAGCGATTTGGAGCACGAAACGCACGTTTCTTCCCAAAACGGAGCAAAAGAAGCGATTTGATGCACGAAACGCACGTTTCTTGCCAAAACGGTGCAAAAGCGCCGGTTCGGTGCGTGAAACGGACGTTTCGCTGCAAAAGCGGCGTTTTGGTGAACGAAACGCACGTTTACCGCCAAACCTGCAAAAGCAGCGATTTGGTGCACGAAACGCACGTTTCGCTGCAAATGCGGCGTTTTGGTGCAAGAAACGCACGTTTAGCGTCAAAACAGTGCAAAAGTGGCGTTATTGTGCACGAAACGCACGTTTAGCGTCAAAACTGTGCAAAAGCAGCGATTTGGAACACGAAACGCACGTTTCTCGCCAAAACGGAGCAAAAGCAGCGATTCGGTGCACGAAACGCACGTTCAGCGTCAAAACTGTGCAAAAGCAGCGATTTGGAGCACGAAACGTACGTTTCTTTCCAAAACGGAACAAAAGCGGCGATTCGGAGTGCGAAACGCACGTTTCGCTGCAAAAGCGGCGTTTTGGTGCACGAAACGCACGCTTAGCGTCAAAACTGTGCAAAAGCGGCGATTCGGTGCGTGAAACGCACGTTCAGCGTCAAAACTGTGCAAAAGCAGCGATTTGGAGCACGAAACGCACGTTCAGCGTCAAAACTGTGCAAAAGCAGAGATTTGGAGCACGAAACGCACGTTCAGCGTCAAAACTGTGCAAAAGCAGAGATTTGGAGAACGAAACGCACGTTTCTTGCCAAAACAGCGCAAAAGCGTCGATTCGGTGCGCGAAACGCACGTTTCGCTGCAAAAGCGGCGTTTTGGTGCACGAAGCGCACGTTTAGCGCCAAAACTGAGCGAAAGCAGCGATTTGGAGCACGAAACGCACGTTTCTTTCCAAAACGGAGCAAAAGCGGCGATTCGGTGCGCGAAACGCACGTTTCGCTGCAAAAGCGGCGTTTTGGTGCGCGAAACGCACGCTTAGCGTCAAAACTGAGCAAAAGCGGCGTTTTGGTGCACAAAACGTACGTTCAGCGTCAAAACTGTGCAAAAGCAGCGATTTGGAACACGAAACGCACGTTTCATGCCAAAACGGAGCAAAAGCGGCGATTCGGTGCGCGAAACGCAGGTTTCGCTGCAAAAGCGGCGTTTTGGTGTACGAATCACACGTTCAGCGTCATAACTGTTCAAAAGCAGCTATTTGGAGCACGAAACGCATGTTTCTTGCCAAAACGGAGCAAAAGCGGCGATTCGGTGCGCGAAACGCACGTTTCGCTGCAAAAGCGGCGATTTGGTACACGAAACGCACATTTCTTGCCAAAACGGAGCAAAAGCGGCGATTCGGTGCGCGAAACGCACGTTTCTTGCCAAAACGGAGCAAAAGCGGCGATTCGTTGCGCGAACGCCCGTTTCGCTGCAAAAGCGGCGTTTTGGTGCACGAAACGCACGTTCAGCGTCAAAACTGTGCAAAAGCAGCGATTTGGAACACAAAACGCACGTTTCATGCCAAAACGGAGCAAAAGCGGGGATTCGCTGCGCGAAACGCACGTTTCACTGCAAAAGCGGCGTTTTGTTGTACGAAACGCACGGTTAGAGTCAAAACTGTGCAAAAGCGGCGTTTTGGTGCGCAAAACGCACGCTTAGAGTCAAAACTGTGCAAAAGCAGCGATTTGGAGCACGAAACGCACGTTCCTTGCCAAAACGGAGCAAAAGCGGGGATTCGCTGCGCGAAACGCACGTTTCACTGCAAAAGCGGCGTTTTGTTGTACGAAACGCACGGTTAGAGTCAAAACTGTGCAAAAGCGGCGTTTTGGTGCACAAAGCGAACGTTTAGAGTCAAAACTGTGCAAAAGCAGAAATTTGGCGCACGAAATTCACGTTTCTTGCCAAAACGGAGCAAAATCGGCGATTCGGTGCGCGAAACGCACGTTCAGCGTCAAAACTGTGCAAAAGCAGCGATTTGGAGCACGAAACGCACGTTTCTTTCCAAAACGGAACAAAAGCGGCGATTCGGTGCGCGAAACGCACGTTTCGCTGCAAAAGCGGCGTTTTGGTGCGCGAAACGCACGCTTAGCGTCAAAACTGTGCAAAAGCGGCGTTTTGGTGCACAAAACGCACGTTTAGAGTCAAAACTGTGCAAAAGCAGCGATTTAGTGCACGAAACGCACGTTTCTTGCCAAAACGGAGCAAACGCGGCGATTCGGTGCGCGAAACGCACGTTTCGCTGCAAAAGCGGCGTTTTGGTGCACGAAACGCACGTTCAGCGTCAAAACTGTGCAAAAGCAGCGATTTGGAACACAAAACGCACGTTTCATGCCAAAACGGAGCAAAAGCGGGGATTCGCTTCGCGAAACGCACGTTTCACTGCAAAAGCGGCGTTTTGTTGTACGAAACGCACGGTTAGAGTCAAAACTGTGCAAAAGCGGCGTTTTGGTGCACAAAACGCACGCTTGGAGTCAAAACTGTGCAAAAGCAGCGATTTGGAGCACGAAACGCACGTTTCTTGCCAAAACGGAGGAAACGCGGCGATTCGGTGCGCGAAACGCAGGTTTCGCTGCAAAAGCGGCGTTTTGGTGTACGAAACGCACGCTTAGCGTCAAAACTGTGCAAAAGCGGCGTTTTGGTGCACAAAACGCACGTTTAGAGTCAAAACTGCGCAAAAGCAGCGATTTAGTGCACGAAACGCACGTTTCTTGCCAAAACGGAGCAAACGCGGCGATTCGGTGCGCGAAACGCACGTTTCGCTGCAAAAGCGGCGTTTTGGTGCACGAAACGCACGTTTAGCGTCAAAACTGTGCAAAAGCAACGATTTGGTGCACGAAACGCACGTTTCGCTGCAAAAGCGGCGTTTTGGTGCACGAAACGCACGTTTAGCGTCAAAACTGTGCAAAAGCAGCGATTTGGAGCACGAAACGCACGTTTCTTCCCAAAACGGAGCAAAAGAAGCGATTTGATGCACGAAACGCACGTTTCTTGCCAAAACGGTGCAAAAGCGCCGGTTCGGTGCGTGAAACGGACGTTTCGCTGCAAAAGCGGCGTTTTGGTGAACGAAACGCACGTTTACCGCCAAACCTGCAAAAGCAGCGATTTGGTGCACGAAACGCACGTTTCGCTGCAAATGCGGCGTTTTGGTGCAAGAAACGCACGTTTAGCGTCAAAACAGTGCAAAAGTGGCGTTATTGTGCACGAAACGCACGTTTAGCGTCAAAACTGTGCAAAAGCAGCGATTTGGAGCACGAAACGCACGTTTCTCGCCAAAACGGAGCAAAAGCAGCGATTCGGTGCACGAAACGCACGTTCAGCGTCAAAACTGTGCAAAAGCAGCGATTTGGAGCACGAAACGTACGTTTCTTTCCAAAACGGAACAAAAGCGGCGATTCGGAGTGCGAAACGCACGTTTCGCTGCAAAAGCGGCGTTTTGGTGCACGAAACGCACGCTTAGCGTCAAAACTGTGCAAAAGCGGCGATTCGGTGCGTGAAACGCACGTTCAGCGTCAAAACTGTGCAAAAGCAGCGATTTGGAGCACGAAACGCACGTTCAGCGTCAAAACTGTGCAAAAGCAGAGATTTGGAGAACGAAACGCACGTTTCTTGCCAAAACAGCGCAAAAGCGTCGATTCGGTGCGCGAAACGCACGTTTCGCTGCAAAAGCGGCGTTTTGGTGCACGAAGCGCACGGTTAGAGTCAATACTGTGCAAAAGCAGAGATTTGGTGCACGAAACGCACGTTTCTTCCCAAAACGGAACAAATGCGGCGATTCGGTGGACGAATCGTACGTTTCTTGCCAAAACGGTGCAAAAGCGGCGATTCGGTGTGCGAAACGCACGTTTCGCTGCAAAAGCGACGTTTTGGTGCACGAAACGCACGTTTAGCGTCAAAACTGTGCAAAAGCGGCGTTATTGTGCACGAAACGCACGTTTAGCGTCAAAACTGTGCAAAAGCAGCGATTTGGAGCAGGAAACGCACGTTTCTTGCCAAAACGGAGCAAAAGCGCCGATTCGGTGCGCGAAACGCAAGTTTCTTGCCAAAACGGAGCAAAAGCGGCGATTCGGTGCGCGAAACGCACGTTCAGCGACAAAACTGTGCAAAAGCAGCGATTTGGAGCACGAAACACACGTTTCTTCCCAAAACGGAACAAAAGCGGCGATTCGGTGGGCGAAACGTACGTTTCGCTGCAAAAGCGGCGTTTTGGTGCACGAAACGCACGTTTAGCGTCGAAACTGTGCAAAAGAAGCGATTTGATGCACGAAACGCACGTTTCTTGCCAAAACGGAGCAAAAGCGGCGATTCGGTGCGCGAAGCGCACGTTTCCCTCCAAAAGCGGCGTTTTGATGCACGAAACGCACGTTTAGCGTCAAAACTGTGCAAAAGCAGCGATTTGGAGCACGAAACGCACGTTTCTTGCCAAAACGGAGCAAAAGCAGCGATTTGGTGCACGAATCGTACGTTTCTTGCCAAAACGGAGCAAAAGCAGCGATTTGGTGCACGAAACGCACGTTTCGCTGCAAAAGCGGCGTTTTGGTGCACGAAACGCACGTTCAGCGTCAAAACTGTGCAAAAGCAGCGATTTGGAGCACGAAACGCATGTTTCTTCCCAAAATGGAACAAAAGCGGCGATTCGGTGCGCGAAACGCACGTTTCGCTGCAAAAGCGGCGTTTTGGTGCACGAAACGCACGTTTAGATTCAAAACTGTGCAAAAGCTGCGATTTGGTGCACGAAACGCACGATTCTTGCCAAAACGGAGCAAAAGCGGCGATTCGGTGCGCGAAACGCACGTTCAGCGTCAAAACTGTGCAAAAGCAGCGATTTGGAGCACGAAACGCACGTTTCTTCCCAAAACGGAGCAAAAGCGGGGATTCGCTGCGCGAAACGCACGTTTCACTGCAAAAGCGGCGTTTTGTTGTACGAAACGCACGGTTAGAGTCAAAACTGTGCAAAAGCGGCGTTTTGGTGTGCAAAACGCACGTTTAGAGTCAAAACTGTGCAAAAGCAGAAATTTGGAGCACGAAACGCACGTTTCTTGCCAAAACGGAGCAAAATCGGCGATTCGGTGCGCGAAACGCACGTTCAGCGTCAAAACTGTGCAAAAGCAGCGATTTGGAGCACGAAACGCACGTTTCTTTCCAAAACGGAACAAAAGCGGCGATTCGGTGCGCGAAACGCACGTTTCGCTGCAAAAGCGGCGTTTTGGTGCGCGAAACGCACGCTAAGCGTCAAAACTGTGCAAAAGCGGCGTTTTGGTGCACAAAACGCACGTTTAGAGTCAAAACTGTGCAAAAGCAGCGATTTAGTGCACGAAACGCACGTTTCTTGCCAAAACGGAGCAAACGCGGCGATTCGGTGCGCGAAACGCACGTTTCGCTGCAAAAGCGGCGTTTTGGTGCACGAAACGCACGTTCAGCGTCAAAACTGTGCAAAAGCAGCGATTTGGAACACAAAACGCACGTTTCATGAAAAAACGGAGCAAATGCGGGGATTCGCTACGCGAAACGCACGTTTCACTGCAAAAGCGGCGTTTTGTTGTACGAAACGCACGGTTAGAGTCAAAACTGTGCAAAAGCGGCGTTTTGGTGAACAAAACGCACGCTTAGAGTCAAAACTGTGCAAAAGCAGCGATTTGGAGCACGAAACGCACGTTTCTTGCCAAAACGGAGGAAACGCGGCGATTCGGTGCGCGAAACGCAGGTTTCGCTGCAAAAGCGGCGTTTTGGTGTACGAAACGCACGCTTAGCGTCAAAACTGTGCAAAAGCGGCGTTTTGGTGCACAAAACGCACGTTTAGAGTCAAAACTGCGCAAAAGCAGCGATTTAGTGCACGAAACGCACGTTTCTTGCCAAAACGGAGCAAACGCGGCGATTCGGTGCGCGAAACGCAAGTTTCGCTGCAAAAGCGGCGTTTTGGTGCACGAAACGCACGTTTAGCGTCAAAACTGTGCAAAAGCAACGATTTGGTGCACGAAACGCACGTTTCGCTGCAAAAGCGGCGTTTTGGTGCACGAAACGCACGTTTAGCGTCAAAACTGTGCAAAAGCAGCGATTTGGAGCACGAAACGCACGTTTCTTCCCAAAACGGAGCAAAAGAAGCGATTTGATGCACGAAACGCACGTTTCTTGCCAAAACGGTGCAAAAGCGCCGGTTCGGTGCGTGAAACGGACGTTTCGCTGCAAAAGCGGCGTTTTGGTGAACGAAACGCACGTTTACCGCCAAACCTGCAAAAGCAGCGATTTGGTGCACGAAACGCACGTTTCGCTGCAAATGCGGCGTTTTGGTGCAAGAAACGCACGTTTAGCGTCAAAACAGTGCAAAAGTGGCGTTATTGTGCACGAAACGCACGTTTAGCGTCAAAACTGTGCAAAAGCAGCGATTTGGAGCACGAAACGCACGTTTCTCGCCAAAACGGAGCAAAAGCAGCGATTCGGTGCACGAAACGCACGTTCAGCGTCAAAACTGTGCAAAAGCAGCGATTTGGAGCACGAAACGTACGTTTCTTTCCAAAACGGAACAAAAGCGGCGATTCGGAGTGCGAAACGCACGTTTCGCTGCAAAAGCGGCGTTTTGGTGCACGAAACGCACGCTTAGCGTCAAAACTGTGCAAAAGCGGCGATTCGGTGCGTGAAACGCACGTTCAGCGTCAAAACTGTGCAAAAGCAGCGATTTGGAGCACGAAACGCACGTTCAGCGTCAAAACTGTGCAAAAGCAGAGATTTGGAGAACGAAACGCACGTTTCTTGCCAAAACGGAGCAAAAGCGGCGATTCGCTGCGCGAAACGCACGTTTCGCTGCAAAAGCGGCGATTTGGTGCACGAAACGCACGTTTAGCGTCAAAACTGTGCAAAAGCGGCGTTATGGTGCACGAAACGCACGTTTGTTGCCAAAACGGAGCAAAAGCGGCGATTCGGTGCGCGAAACGCACGTTTCGCTGCAAAAGCGGCGTTTTGGTGCACGAAACGCACGTTCAGCGTCATAACTGTTCAAAAGCTGCGATTTGGAGCACGAAACGCATGTTTCTTGCCAAAACGGAGCAAAAGCGGCGATTCGATGCGCGAAACGCAGGTTTCTTGCCAAAACGGAGCAAACGCGGCGATTCGGTGCGCGAAACGCACGTTTCGCTGCAAAAGCGGCGTTTTGGTGGACGAAACGCACGTTTAGCGCCAAAACTGAGCGAAAGCAGAGATTTGGAGCACGAAACGCACGTTTCTTTCCAAAACGAAGCAAAAGCGGCGATTCGGTGCGCGAAACGCACGTTTCGCTGCAAAAGCGGCGTTTTGGTGCGCGAAACGCACGCTTAGCGTCAAAACTGAGCAAAAGCGGCGTTTTGGTGCACAAAACGCACGTTCAGCGTCAAAACTGTTCAAAAGCAGCGATTTGGAGCACGAAACGCATGTTTCTTGCCAAAACGGAGCAAAAGCGGCGATTCGGTGCGCGAAACGCACGTTTCGCTGCAAAAGCGGCGATTTGGTACACGAAACGCACATTTCTTGCCAAAACGGAGCAAAAGCGGCGATTCGGTGCGCGAAACGCACGTTTCTTGGAAAAACGGAGCAAAAGCGGCGATTCGTTGCGCGAACGCCCGTTTCGCTGCAAAAGCGGCGTTTTGGTGCACGAAACGCACGTTTAGCGCCAAAACTGTGCGAAAGCAGTGGTTTGGTGCAGGAAACGCTCATTTCGCGGCAAAAGCGGCGTTTTGGTGCACGAAACGCACGTTTCATGCCAAAACGGAGCAAAAGCGGCGATTCGGTGCGCGAAACGCATGTTTCGCAGCAAAAGCGGCATTTTGGTGCACGAAACGCACGTTCAGCGTCAAAACTGTGCAAAAGCAGCGATTTGGAACACGAAACGCACGTTTCATGCCAAAACGGAGCAAAAGCGCCGATTCGGTGCGCGAAACGCACGTTTCTTGCCAAAACAGTGCAAAAGCGGCGATTCGGTGCGCGAGACGCACGTTTCGCTGCAAAAGCTGCGTTTTGGTGCAAGAAACGCACGTTCCGCGTCAAAACTGTGCAAAAGCGGCGTTTTGGTGCACGAAACGCACGTTTAGAGTCAAAACTGTGGAAAAGCTGCGATTTGGAGCACGAAACGCACGTTTCTCGCCAAAACGGAGCAAAAGCAGCGATTCGGTGCACGAAACGCACGTTCAGCGTCAAAACTGTGCAAAAGCAGCGATTTGGAGCACGAAACGTACGTTTCTTTCCAAAACGGAACAAAAGCGGCGATTCGGAGTGCGAAACGCACGTTTCGCTGCAAAAGCGGCGTTTTGGTGCACGAAACGCACGCTTAGCGTCAAAACTGTGCAAAAGCGGCGATTCGGTGCGTGAAACGCACGTTCAGCGTCAAAACTGTGCAAAAGCAGCGATTTGGAGCACGAAACGCACGTTCAGCGTCAAAACTGTGCAAAAGCAGAGATTTGGAGAACGAAACGCACGTTTCTTGCCAAAACAGCGCAAAAGCGTCGATTCGGTGCGCGAAACGCACGTTTCGCTGCAAAAGCGGCGTTTTGGTGCACGAAGCGCACGGTTAGAGTCAATACTGTGCAAAAGCAGAGATTTGGTGCACGAGACGCACGTTTCTTGCCAAAACGGAGCAAAAGCGGCGATTCGCTGCGCGAAACGCACGTTTCGCTGCAAAAGCGGCGTTTTGGTGCACGAAACGCACGTTCAGCGTCATAACTGTTCAAAAGCTGCGATTTGGAGCACGAAACGCATGTTTCTTGCCAAAACGGAGCAAAAGCGGCGATTCGATGCGCGAAACGCAGGTTTCTTGCCAAAACGGAGCAAACGCGGCGATTCGGTGCGCGAAACGCACGTTTCGCTGCAAAAGCGGCGTTTTGGTGGACGAAACGCACGTTTAGCGCCAAAACTGAGCGAAAGCAGAGATTTGGAGCACGAAACGCACGTTTCTTTCCAAAACGGAGCAAAAGCGGCGATTCGGTGCGCGAAACGCACGTTTCGCTGCAAAAGCGGCGTTTTGGTGCGCGAAACGCACGCTTAGCGTCAAAACTGAGCAAAAGCGGCGTTTTGGTGCACAAAACGCACGTTCAGCGTCAAAACTGTTCAAAAGCAGCGATTTGGAGCACGAAACGCATGTTTCTTGCCAAAACGGAGCAAAAGCGGCGATTCGGTGCGCGAAACGCACGTTTCTTGGAAAAACAGTGCAAAAGCGGCGATTCGGTGCGCGAGACGCACGTTTCGCTGCAAAAGCTGCGTTTTGGTGCAAGAAACGCACGTTCCGCGTCAAAACTGTGCAAAAGCGGCGTTTTGGTGCACGAAACGCACGTTTAGAGTCAAAACTGTGGAAAAGCTGCGATTTGGTGCACGAAACGCACGATTCTTGCCAAAACGGAGCAAAAGCGGCGATTCGGTGCGCGAAACGCACGTTCAGCGTCAAAACTGTGCAAAAGCAGCGATTTGGAGCACGAAACGCACGTTTAGATTCAAAACTGTGCAAAAGCTGCGATTTGGTGCACGAAACGCACGATTCTTGCCAAAACGGAGCAAAAGCGGCGATTCGGAGCGCGAAACGCACGTTCAGCGTAAAAACTGTGCAAAAGCAGCGATTTGGAGCACGAAACGCACGTTTCTTCACAAAACGGAACAAAGCGGCGATTCGGTGCGCGAAACGCACGTTTCTTGCCAAAACGGAGCAAAAGCGGCGATTCGGTGCGCGAAACGCACGATTCTTGACAAAACGGAGCAAAAAAGGCGATTCGGTGCGCGAAACGCACGTTCAGCGTCAAAACTGTGCAAAAGCAGCGATTTGGAGCACGAAACGCACGTTTCTTCCCAAAACGAAACAAAAGCGGCGATTCGGTGCGCGAAACGCGCGTTTCGCTGCAAAAGCGGCGTTTTGGTGCACGAAACGCACGCTTAGCGTCAAAACTGTGCAAAATCGGCGTTTTGGTGCACAAAACGCACGTTTAGAGTCAAAACTGTGCAAAAGCAGAAATTTGGTGCACGAAACGCACGTTTCTTGCCAAAACGGAGCAGAATCGGCGATTCGGTGCGCGAAACGCACGTTCAGCGTCAAAACTGTGCAAAAGCAGCGAATTGGAGCACGAAACGCACGTTTCTTTCCAAAACGGAACAAAAGCGGCGATTCGGAGCGCGAAAGGCACGTTTCGCTGCAAAAGCGGCGTTTTGGTGCACGAAACGCACGTTCAGCGACAAAACTGTGCAATCGCAGCGATTTGGAGCACGAAACGCACGATTCTTGCCAAAACGGAGCAAAAGCGGCGATTCGGTGCGCGAAACGCACGTTCAGCGTCAAAACTGTGCAAAAGCAGCGATTTGGAGCACGAAACGCACGTTTCTTCCCAAAACGGAGCAAAAGCGGGGATTCGCTGCGCGAAACGCACGTTTCACTGCAAAAGCGGCGTTTTGTTGTACGAAACGCACGGTTAGAGTCAAAACTGTGCAAAAGCGGCGTTTTGGTGCACAAAACGCACGTTTAGAGTCAAAACTGTGCAAAAGCAGAAATTTGGCGCACGAAACGCACGTTTCTTGCCAAAACGGAGCAAACGCGGCGATTCGGTGCGCGAAACGCACGTTTCGCTGCAAAAGCGGCGTTTTGGTGCACGAAACGCACGTTCAGCGTCAAAACTGTGCAAAAGCAGCGATTTGGAACACAAAACGCACGTTTCATGCCAAAACGGAGCAAAAGCGGGGATTCGCTGCGCGAAACGCACGTTTCACTGCAAAAGCGGCGTTTTGTTGTACGAAACGCACGGTTAGAGTCAAAACTGTGCAAAAGCGGCGTTTTGGTGCGCAAAACGCACGCTTAGAGTCAAAACTGTGCAAAAGCAGCGATTTGGAGCACGAAACGCACGTTTCTTGCCAAAACGGAGCAAAAGCGGGGATTCGCTGCGCGAAACGCACGTTTCACTGCAAAAGCGGCGTTTTGTTGTACGAAACGCACGGTTAGAGTCAAAACTGTGCAAAAGCGGCGTTTTGGTGCACAAAACGCACGTTTAGAGTCAAAACTGTGCAAAAGCAGAAATTTGGCGCACGAAACGCACGTTTCTTGCCAAAACGGAGCAAAATCGGCGATTCGGTGCGCGAAACGCACGTTCAGCGTCAAAACTGTGCAAAAGCAGCGATTTGGAGCACGAAACGCACGTTTCTTCCCAAAACGAAACAAAAGCGGCGATTCGGTGCGCGAAACGCGCGTTTCGCTGCAAAAGCGGCGTTTTGGTGCACGAAACGCACGCTTAGCGTCAAAACTGTGCAAAATCGGCGTTTTGGTGCACAAAACGCACGTTTAGAGTCAAAACTGTGCAAAAGCAGAAATTTGGCGCACGAAACGCACGTTTCTTGCCAAAACGGAGCAAACGCGGCGATTCGGTGCGCGAAACGCACGTTTCGCTGCAAAAGCGGCGTTTTGGTGCACGAAACGCACGTTCAGCGTCAAAACTGTGCAAAAGCAGCGATTTGGAACACAAAACGCACGTTTCATGCCAAAACGGAGCAAAAGCGGGGATTCGCTGCGCGAAACGCACGTTTCACTGCAAAAGCGGCGTTTTGTTGTACGAAACGCACGGTTAGAGTCAAAACTGTGCAAAAGCGGCGTTTTGGTGCACAAAACGCACGCTTAGAGTCAAAACTGTGCAAAAGCAGTGATTTGGAGCACGAAACGCACGTTTCTTGCCAAAACGGAGGAAACGCGGCGATTCGGTGCGCGAAACGCAGGTTTCGCTGCAAAAGCGGCGTTTTGGTGTACGAAACGCACGCTTAGCGTCAAAACTGTGCAAAAGCGGCGTTTTGGTGCACAAAACGCACGTTTAGAGTCAAAACTGCGCAAAAGCAGCGATTTAGTGCACGAAACGCACGTTTCTTGCCAAAACGGAGCAAACGCGGCGATTCGGTGCGCGAAACGCACGTTTCGCTGCAAAAGCGGCGTTTTGGTGCACGAAACGCACGTTTAGCGTCAAAACTGTGCAAAAGCAACGATTTGGTGCACGAAACGCACGTTTCGCTGCAAAAGCGGCGTTTTGGTGCACGAAACGCACGTTTAGCGTCAAAACTGTGCAAAAGCAGCGATTTGGAGCACGAAACGCACGTTTCTTCCCAAAATGGAGCAAAAGAAGCGATTTGATGCACGAAACGCACGTTTCTTGCCAAAACGGTGCAAAAGCGCCGGTTCGGTGCGTGAAACGGACGTTTCGCTGCAAAAGCGGCGTTTTGGTGAACGAAACGCACGCTTAGCGTCAAAACTGTGCAAAAGCAGCGATTTGGAGCACGAAACGCACGTTTCTTCCCAAAACGGAGCAAAAGCGGCGATTCGGTGCGCGAAACGCACGTTTCGCTGCAAAAGCGGCGTTGTGGTGCACGAAACGCACGTTCAGCGTCAAAACTGTGCAAAAGCAGCGGTTTGGAGCACGAAACGCACGTTTCTTCCCAAAACGGAACAAAAGCGGCGATTCGGTGCGCGAAACGCACGTTTCCCTGCAAAATCGGCGATTCGGTGCGCGAAACGCACGTTCAGCGTCAAAACTGTGCAAAAGCAGCGATTTGTAGAACGAAACGCACGTTTCTTGCCAAAACGGAACAAAAGCGCCGATTCGGTGCGCGAAACGCACGTTTCGCTGCAAAAGCGTTGTTTTGGTGAACGAAGCGCAAGGTTAGAGTCAAAACTGTGCAAAAGCAGCGATTTGGAGCACGAAACGCACGTTTCTTCCCAAAACGGAGCAAAAGCAGCGATTTGGTGCGCGAAACGCACGTTTCTTGCCAAAACGGAGCAAACGCAGCGGTCCGGTGCGTGAAACGCAGGTTTCGCTGCAAAGGCGGCGTTTTGGTGTACGAAACGCACGTTCAGCGTCAAAACTGTGCAAAAGCAGCGATTTGGAGCACGAAACGCATGTTTCTTGCCAAAACGGAGCAAAAGCGGCGACTCGGCGCGCGAATAGCACGTTTCGCTGCAAAAGCGGCGATTTGGTGCACGAAACGCACGTTTCTTGCCAAAACGGAGCAAAAGCGGCGATTCGGTGCGCGAAAAGCACGTTTCTTGCCAAAACGGAGCAAAAGCGGCGATTCGGTGCGCGAAACGCACGATTCTTGACAAAACGGAGCAAAAAAGGCGATTCGGTGCGCGAAACGCACGTTCAGCGTCAAAACTGTGCAAAAGCAGCGATTTGGAGCACGAAACGCACGTTTCTTCCCAGAACGAAACAAAAGCGGCGATTCGGTGCGCGAAACGCGCGTTTCGCTGCAAAAGCGGCGTTTTGGTGCACGAAACGCACGGTTAGAGTCAAAACTGTGCAAAAGCGGCGTTTTGGTGCACAAAACGCACGTTTAGAGTCAAAACTGTGCAAAAGCAGAAATTTGGTGCACGAAACGCACGTTTCTTGCCAAAACGGGGCAGAATCGGCGATTCGGTGCGCGAAACGCACGTTCAGCGTCAAAACTGTGCAAAAGCAGCGAATTGGAGCACGAAACGCACGTTTCTTTCCAAAACGGAACAAAAGCGGCGATTCGGAGCGCGAAAGGCACATTTCGCTGCAAAAGCGGCGTTTTGGTGCACGAAACGCACGTTCAGCGACAAAACTGTGCAATCGCAGCGATTTGGAGCACGAAACGCACGTTTCTTCCCAAAGCGGAACAAAAGCGGCGATTCGGTGCGCGAAACGCGCGTTTAGCTGCAAAATCGGCGTTTTGGTGCACGAAACGCACGTTTCTTGCCAAAACGGAGCAAAAGCGGCGATTCGGTGCGCGAAACGCACGTTTCGCTGCAAAAGCGGCGTTTTGGTGCATGAAACGCACGTTTAGATTCAAAACTGTGCAAAAGCTGCGATTTGGTGCACGAAACGCACGATTCTTCCCAAAACGGAACAAAAGCGGCGATTCGGTGCGCGAAACGCACGTTTCCCTGCAAAATCGGCGATTCGGTGCGCGAAACGCACGTTCAGCGTCAAAACTGTGCAAAAGCAGCGATTTGTAGAACGAAACGCACGTTTCTTGCCAAAACGGAACAAAAGCGCCGATTCGGTGCGCGAAACGCACGTTTCGCTGCAAAAGCGTTGTTTTGGTGAACGAAGCGCAAGGTTAGAGTCAAAACTGTGCAAAAGCAGCGATTTGGAGCACGAAACGCACGTTTCTTCCCAAAACGGAGCAAAAGCAGCGATTTGGTGCGCGAAACGCACGTTTCTTGCCAAAACGGAGCAAACGCAGCGGTCCGGTGCGTGAAACGCAGGTTTCGCTGCAAAGGCGGCGTTTTGGTGTACGAAACGCACGTTCAGCGTCAAAACTGTGCAAAAGCAGCGATTTGGAGCACGAAACGCATGTTTCTTGCCAAAACGGAGCAAAAGCGGCGACTCGGCGCGCGAATAGCACGTTTCGCTGCAAAAGCGGCGATTTGGTGCACGAAACGCACGTTTCTTGCCAAAACGGAGCAAAAGCGGCGATTCGGTGCGCGAAAAGCACGTTTCTTGCCAAAACGGAGCAAAAGCGGCGATTCGGTGCGCGAAACGCACGATTCTTGACAAAACGGAGCAAAAAAGGCGATTCGGTGCGCGAAACGCACGTTCAGCGTCAAAACTGTGCAAAAGCAGCGATTTGGAGCACGAAACGCACGTTTCTTCCCAGAACGAAACAAAAGCGGCGATTCGGTGCGCGAAACGCGCGTTTCGCTGCAAAAGCGGCGTTTTGGTGCACGAAACGCACGGTTAGAGTCAAAACTGTGCAAAAGCGGCGTTTTGGTGCACAAAACGCACGTTTAGAGTCAAAACTGTGCAAAAGCAGAAATTTGGTGCACGAAACGCACGTTTCTTGCCAAAACGGGGCAGAATCGGCGATTCGGTGCGCGAAACGCACGTTCAGCGTCAAAACTGTGCAAAAGCAGCGAATTGGAGCACGAAACGCACGTTTCTTTCCAAAACGGAACAAAAGCGGCGATTCGGAGCGCGAAAGGCACATTTCGCTGCAAAAGCGGCGTTTTGGTGCACGAAACGCACGTTCAGCGACAAAACTGTGCAATCGCAGCGATTTGGAGCACGAAACGCACGTTTCTTCCCAAAGCGGAACAAAAGCGGCGATTCGGTGCGCGAAACGCGCGTTTAGCTGCAAAATCGGCGTTTTGGTGCACGAAACGCACGTTTCTTGCCAAAACGGAGCAAAAGCGGCGATTCGGTGCGCGAAACGCACGTTTCGCTGCAAAAGCGGCGTTTTGGTGCATGAAACGCACGTTTAGATTCAAAACTGTGCAAAAGCTGCGATTTGGTGCACGAAACGCACGATTCTTCCCAAAACGGAACAAAAGCGGCGATTCGGTGCGCGAAACGCACGTTTCCCTGCAAAATCGGCGATTCGGTGCGCGAAACGCACGTTCAGCGTCAAAACTGTGCAAAAGCAGCGATTTGTAGAACGAAACGCACGTTTCTTGCCAAAACGGAACAAAAGCGCCGATTCGGTGCGCGAAACGCACGTTTCGCTGCAAAAGCGTTGTTTTGGTGAACGAAGCGCAAGGTTAGAGTCAAAACTGTGCAAAAGCAGCGATTTGGAGCACGAAACGCACGTTTCTTCCCAAAACGGAGCAAAAGCAGCGATTTGGTGCGCGAAACGCACGTTTCTTGCCAAAACGGAGCAAACGCAGCGGTCCGGTGCGTGAAACGCAGGTTTCGCTGCAAAGGCGGCGTTTTGGTGTACGAAACGCACGTTCAGCGTCAAAACTGTGCAAAAGCAGCGATTTGGAGCACGAAACGCATGTTTCTTGCCAAAACGGAGCAAAAGCGGCGACTCGGCGCGCGAATCGCACGTTTCGCTGCAAAAGCGGCGATTTGGTGCACGAAACGCACGTTTCTTGCCAAAACGGAGCAAAAGCGGCGATTCGGTGCGCGAAAAGCACGTTTCTTGCCAAAACGGAGCAAAAGCGGCGATTCGGTGCGCGAAACGCACGATTCTTGACAAAACGGAGCAAAAAAGGCGATTCGGTGCGCGAAACGCACGTTCAGCGTCAAAACTGTGCAAAAGCAGCGATTTGGAGCACGAAACGCACGTTTCTTCCCAGAACGAAACAAAAGCGGCGATTCGGTGCGCGAAACGCGCGTTTCGCTGCAAAAGCGGCGTTTTGGTGCACGAAACGCACGGTTAGAGTCAAAACTGTGCAAAAGCGGCGTTTTGGTGCACAAAACGCACGTTTAGAGTCAAAACTGTGCAAAAGCAGAAATTTGGTGCACGAAACGCACGTTTCTTGCCAAAACGGGGCAGAATCGGCAATTCGGTGCGCGAAACGCACGTTCAGCGTCAAAACTGTGCAAAAGCAGCGAATTGGAGCACGAAACGCACGTTTCTTTCCAAAACGGAACAAAAGCGGCGATTCGGAGCGCGAAAGGCACATTTCGCTGCAAAAGCGGCGTTTTGGTGCACGAAACGCACGTTCAGCGACAAAACTGTGCAATCGCAGCGATTTGGAGCACGAAACGCACGTTTCTTCCCAAAGCGGAACAAAAGCGGCAGTTCGGTGCGCGAAACGCGCGTTTCGCTGCAAAATCGGCGTTTTGGTGCACGAAACGCACGTTTCTTGCCAAAACGGAGCAAAAGCGGCGATTCGGTGCGCGAAACGCACGTTTCGCTGCAAAAGCGGCGTTTTGGTGCATGAAACGCACGTTTAGATTCAAAACTGTGCAAAAGCTGCGATTTGGTGCACGAAACGCACGATTCTTGCCAAAACGGAGCAAAAGCGGCGATTCGGTGCGCGAAACGCACGTTCAGCGTCAAAACTGTGCAAAAGCAGCGATTTGGAGCACGAAACGCACGTTTCTTCCCAAAACGGAGCAAAAGCGGGGATTCGCTGCGCGAAACGCACGTTTCACTGCAAAAGCGGCGTTTTGTTGTACGAAACGCACGGTTAGAGTCAAAACTGTGCAAAAGCGGCGTTTTGGTGCACAAAACGCACGTTTAGAGTCAAAACTGTGCAAAAGCAGAAATTTGGCGCACGAAACGCACGTTTCTTGCCAAAACGGAGCAAACGCGGCGATTCGGTGCGCGAAACGCACGTTTCGCTGCAAAAGCGGCGTTTTGGTGCACGAAACGCACGTTCAGCGTCAAAACTGTGCAAAAGCAGCGATTTGGAACACAAAACGCACGTTTCTTGCCAAAACGGAGCAAAAGCGGGGATTCGCTGCGCGAAACGCACGTTTCACTGCAAAAGCGGCGTTTTGTTGTACGAAACGCACGGTTAGAGTCAAAACTGTGCAAAAGCGGCGTTTTGGTGCGCAAAACGCACGCTTAGAGTCAAAACTGTGCAAAAGCAGCGATTTGGAGCACGAAACGCACGTTTCTTGCCAAAACGGAGCAAAAGCGGGGATTCGCTGCGCGAAACGCACGTTTCACTGCAAAAGCGGCGTTTTGTTGTACGAAACGCACGGTTAGAGTCAAAACTGTGCAAAAGCGGCGTTTTGGTGCACAAAACGCACGTTTAGAGTCAAAACTGTGCAAAAGCAGAAATTTGGCGCACGAAACGCACGTTTCTTGCCAAAACGGAGCAAACGCGGCGATTCGGTGCGCGAAACGCACGTTTCGCTGCAAAAGCGGCGTTTTGGTGCACGAAACGCACGTTCAGCGTCAAAACTGTGCAAAAGCAGCGATTTGGAACACAAAACGCACGTTTCTTGCCAAAACGGAGCAAAAGCGGGGATTCGCTGCGCGAAACGCACGTTTCACTGCAAAAGCGGCGTTTTGTTGTACGAAACGCACGGTTAGAGTCAAAACTGTGCAAAAGCGGCGTTTTGGTGCGCAAAACGCACGCTTAGAGTCAAAACTGTGCAAAAGCAGCGATTTGGAGCACGAAACGCACGTTTCTTGCCAAAACGGAGCAAAAGCGGGGATTCGCTGCGCGAAACGCACGTTTCACTGCAAAAGCGGCGTTTTGTTGTACGAAACGCACGGTTAGAGTCAAAACTGTGCAAAAGCGGCGTTTTGGTGCACAAAACGCACGTTTAGAGTCAAAACTGTGCAAAAGCAGAAATTTGGCGCACGAAACGCACGTTTCTTGCCAAAACGGAGCAAAATCGGCGATTCGGTGCGCGAAACGCACGTTCAGCGTCAAAACTGTACAAAAGCAGCGATTTGGAACACGAAACGCACGTTTCTTTCCAAAACGGAACAAAAGCGGCGATTCGGTGCGCGAAACGCACGTTTCGCTGCAAAAGCGGCGTTTTGGTGCGCGAAGCGCACGGTTAGAGTCAATACTGTGCAAAAGCAGAGATTTGGTGCACGAAACGCACGTTTCTTGCCAAAACGGAGCAAAAGCGGCGATTCGCTGCGCGAAACGCACGTTTCGCTGCAAAAGCGGCGTTTTGGTGCACGAAACGCACGTTTAGCGTCAGCACTGTGCAAAAGCGGCGTTATGGTGCACGAAACGCACGTTTGTTGCCAAAACGGAGCAAAAGCGGCGATTCGGTGCGCGAAACGCCCGTTTCGCTGCAAAAGCGGCGTTTTGGTGCACGAAACGCACGTTCAGCGTCATAACTGTTCAAAAGCTGCGATTTGGAGCACGAAACGCATGTTTCTTGCCAAAACGGAGCAAAAGCGGCGATTCGGTGCGCGAAACGCAGGTTTCTTGCCAAAACGGAGCAAACGCGGCGATTCGGTGCGCGAAACGCACGTTTCGCTGCAAAAGCGGCGTTTTGGTGGACGAAACGCACGTTTAGCGCCAAAACTGAGCGAAAGCAGCGATTTGGAGCACGAAACGCACGTTTCTTTCCAAAACGGAGCAAAAGCGGCGATTCGGTGCGCGAAACGCACGTTTCGCTGCAAAAGCGGAGTTTTGGTGCGCGAAACGCACGCTTAGCGTCAAAACTGAGCAAAAGCGGCGTTTTGGTGCACAAAACGCACGTTCAGCGTCAAAACTGTGCAAAAGCAGCGATTTGGAACACGAAACGCACGTTTCATGCCAAAACGGAGCAAAAGCGGCGATTCGGTGCGCGAAACGCAGGTTTCGCTGCAAAAGCGGCGTTTTGGTGTACGAAACACACGTTCAGCGTCATAACTGTTCAAAAGCAGCTATTTGGAGCACGAAACGCATGTTTCTTGCCAAAACGGAGCAAAAGCGGCGATTCGGTGCGCGAAACGCACGTTTTGCTGCAAAAGCGGCGATTTGGTACACGAAACGCACATTTCTTGCCAAAACGGAGCAAAAGCGGCGATTCAGTGCGCGAAACGCACGTTTCTTGCCAAAACGGAGCAAAAGCGGCGATTCGTTGCGCGAACGCCCGTTTCGCTGCAAAAGCG
This sequence comes from Stelis phaeoptera, assembly GCA_943735885.1. Lineage (NCBI taxonomy): Eukaryota > Metazoa > Arthropoda > Insecta > Hymenoptera > Megachilidae > Stelis > Stelis phaeoptera. The sequence continues at coordinate 27,285 of CALSEM010000075.1, forward strand.
GCGTTTTGGTGCACGAAACGCACGTTCAGCGTCAAAACTGTGCAAAAGCAGCGAATTGGAACACAAAACGCACGTTTCATGCCAAAACGGAGCAAAAGCGGGGATTCGCTGCGCGAAACGCACGTTTCACTGCAAAAGCGGCGTTTTGTTGTACGAAACGCACGGTTAGAGTCAAAACTGTGCAAAAGCGGCGTTTTGGTGCGCAAAACGCACGCTTAGAGTCAAAACTGTGCAAAAGCAGCGATTTGGAGCACGAAACGCACGTTTCTTGCCAAAACGGAGCAAAATCGGCGATTCGGTGCGCGAAACGCACGTTCAGCGTCAAAACTGTACAAAAGCAGCGATTTGGAACACGAAACGCACGTTTCTTTCCAAAACGGAACAAAAGCGGCGTTTTGGTGCGCGAAGCGCACGGTTAGAGTCAATACTGTGCAAAAGCAGAGATTTGGTGCACGAAACGCACGTTTCTTGCCAAAACGGAGCAAAAGCGGCGATTCGCTGCGCGAAACGCACGTTTCGCTGCAAAAGCGGCGTTTTGGTGCACGAAACGCACGTTTAGCGTCAAAACTGTGCAAAAGCGGCGTTATGGTGCACGAAACGCACGTTTGTTGCCAAAACGGAGCAAAAGCGGCGATTCGGTGCGCGAAACGCCCGTTTCGCTGCAAAAGCGGCGTTTTGGTGCACGAAACGCACGTTCAGCGTCATAACTGTTCAAAAGCTGCGATTTGGAGCACGAAACGCATGTTTCTTGCCAAAACGGAGCAAAAGCGGCGATTCGGTGCGCGAAACGCAGGTTTCTTGCCAAAACGGAGCAAACGCGGCGATTCGGTGCGCGAAACGCACGTTTCGCTGCAAAAGCGGCGTTTTGGTGGACGAAACGCACGTTTAGCGCCAAAACTGAGCGAAAGCAGCGATTTGGAGCACGAAACGCACGTTTCTTTCCAAAACGGAGCAAAAGCGGCGATTCGGTGCGCGAAACGCACGTTTCGCTGCAAAAGCGGCGTTTTGGTGCGCGAAACGCACGCTTAGCGTCAAAACTGAGCAAAAGCGGCGTTTTGGTGCACAAAACGCACGTTCAGCGTCAAAACTGTGCAAAAGCAGCGATTTGGAACGCGAAACGCACGTTTCATGCCAAAACGGAGCAAAAGCGGCGATTCGGTGCGCGAAACGCGCGTTTCGCTGCAAAAGCGGCGTTTTGGTGCACGAAACGCACGGTTAGAGTCAAAACTGTGCAAAAGCGGCGTTTTGGTGCACAAAACGCACGTTTAGAGTCAAAACTGTGCAAAAGCAGAAATTTGGTGCACGAAACGCACGTTTCTTGCCAAAACGGGGCAGAATCGGCGATTCGGTGCGCGAAACGCACGTTCAGCGTCAAAACTGTGCAAAAGCAGCGAATTGGAGCACGAAACGCACGTTTCTTTCCAAAACGGAACAAAAGCGGCGATTCGGAGCGCGAAAGGCACATTTCGCTGCAAAAGCGGCGTTTTGGTGCACGAAACGCACGTTCAGCGACAAAACTGTGCAATCGCAGCGATTTGGAGCACGAAACGCACGTTTCTTCCCAAAGCGGAACAAAAGCGGCGGTTCGGTGCGCGAAACGCGCGTTTCGCTGCAAAATCGGCGTTTTGGTGCACGAAACGCACGTTTCTTGCCAAAACGGAGCAAAAGCGGCGATTCGGTGCGCGAAACGCACGTTTCGCTGCAAAAGCGGCGTTTTGGTGCATGAAACGCACGTTTAGATTCAAAACTGTGCAAAAGCTGCGATTTGGTGCACGAAACGCACGATTCTTGCCAAAACGGAGCAAAAGCGGCGATTCGGTGCGCGAAACGCACGTTCAGCGTCAAAACTGTGCAAAAGCAGCGATTTGGAGCACGAAACGCACGTTTCTTCCCAAAACGGAGCAAAAGCGGGGATTCGCTGCGCGAAACGCACGTTTCACTGCAAAAGCGGCGTTTTGTTGTACGAAACGCACGGTTAGAGTCAAAACTGTGCAAAAGCGGCGTTTTGGTGCACAAAACGCACGTTTAGAGTCAAAACTGTGCAAAAGCAGAAATTTGGCGCACGAAACGCACGTTTCTTGCCAAAACGGAGCAAACGCGGCGATTCGGTGCGCGAAACGCACGTTTCGCTGCAAAAGCGGCGTTTTGGTGCACGAAACGCACGTTCAGCGTCAAAACTGTGCAAAAGCAGCGATTTGGAACACAAAACGCACGTTTCTTGCCAAAACGGAGCAAAAGCGGGGATTCGCTGCGCGAAACGCACGTTTCACTGCAAAAGCGGCGTTTTGTTGTACGAAACGCACGGTTAGAGTCAAAACTGTGCAAAAGCGGCGTTTTGGTGCGCAAAACGCACGCTTAGAGTCAAAACTGTGCAAAAGCAGCGATTTGGAGCACGAAACGCACGTTTCTTGCCAAAACGGAGCAAAAGCGGGGATTCGCTGCGCGAAACGCACGTTTCACTGCAAAAGCGGCGTTTTGTTGTACGAAACGCACGGTTAGAGTCAAAACTGTGCAAAAGCGGCGTTTTGGTGCACAAAACGCACGTTTAGAGTCAAAACTGTGCAAAAGCAGAAATTTGGCGCACGAAACGCACGTTTCTTGCCAAAACGGAGCAAAATCGGCGATTCGGTGCGCGAAACGCACGTTCAGCGTCAAAACTGTACAAAAGCAGCGATTTGGAACACGAAACGCACGTTTCTTTCCAAAACGGAACAAAAGCGGCGATTCGGTGCGCGAAACGCACGTTTCGCTGCAAAAGCGGCGTTTTGGTGCGCGAAGCGCACGGTTAGAGTCAATACTGTGCAAAAGCAGAGATTTGGTGCACGAAACGCACGTTTCTTGCCAAAACGGAGCAAAAGCGGCGATTCGCTGCGCGAAACGCACGTTTCGCTGCAAAAGCGGCGTTTTGGTGCACGAAACGCACGTTTAGCGTCAGCACTGTGCAAAAGCGGCGTTATGGTGCACGAAACGCACGTTTGTTGCCAAAACGGAGCAAAAGCGGCGATTCGGTGCGCGAAACGCCCGTTTCGCTGCAAAAGCGGCGTTTTGGTGCACGAAACGCACGTTCAGCGTCATAACTGTTCAAAAGCTGCGATTTGGAGCACGAAACGCATGTTTCTTGCCAAAACGGAGCAAAAGCGGCGATTCGGTGCGCGAAACGCAGGTTTCTTGCCAAAACGGAGCAAACGCGGCGATTCGGTGCGCGAAACGCACGTTTCGCTGCAAAAGCGGCGTTTTGGTGGACGAAACGCACGTTTAGCGCCAAAACTGAGCGAAAGCAGCGATTTGGAGCACGAAACGCACGTTTCTTTCCAAAACGGAGCAAAAGCGGCGATTCGGTGCGCGAAACGCACGTTTCGCTGCAAAAGCGGCGTTTTGGTGCGCGAAACGCACGCTTAGCGTCAAAACTGAGCAAAAGCGGCGTTTTGGTGCACAAAACGCACGTTCAGCGTCAAAACTGTGCAAAAGCAGCGATTTGGAACACGAAACGCACGTTTCATGCCAAAACGGAGCAAAAGCGGCGATTCGGTGCGCGAAACGCAGGTTTCGCTGCAAAAGCGGCGTTTTGGTGTACGAAACACACGTTCAGCGTCATAACTGTTCAAAAGCAGCTATTTGGAGCACGAAACGCATGTTTCTTGCCAAAACGGAGCAAAAGCGGCGATTCGGTGCGCGAAACGCACGTTTTGCTGCAAAAGCGGCGATTTGGTACACGAAACGCACATTTCTTGCCAAAACGGAGCAAAAGCGGCGATTCGGTGCGCGAAACGCACGTTTCTTGCCAAAACGGAGCAAAAGCGGCGATTCGTTGCGCGAACGCCCGTTTCGCTGCAAAAGCGGCGTTTTGGTGCACGAAACGCACGTTCAGCGTCAAAACTGTGCAAAAGCAGCGAATTGGAACACAAAACGCACGTTTCATGCCAAAACGGAGCAAAAGCGGGGATTCGCTGCGCGAAACGCACGTTTCACTGCAAAAGCGGCGTTTTGTTGTACGAAACGCACGGTTAGAGTCAAAACTGTGCAAAAGCGGCGTTTTGGTGCGCAAAACGCACGCTTAGAGTCAAAACTGTGCAAAAGCAGCGATTTGCAGCACGAAACGCACGTTTCTTGCCAAAACGGAGCAAAATCGGCGATTCGGTGCGCGAAACGCACGTTCAGCGTCAAAACTGTACAAAAGCAGCGATTTGGAACACGAAACGCACGTTTCTTTCCAAAACGGAACAAAAGCGGCGTTATGGTGCGCGAAGCGCACGGTTAGAGTCAATACTGTGCAAAAGCAGAGATTTGGTGCACGAAACGCACGTTTCTTGCCAAAACGGAGCAAAAGCGGCGATTCGCTGCGCGAAACGCACGTTTCGCTGCAAAAGCGGCGTTTTGGTGCACGAAACGCACGTTTAGCGTCAAAACTGTGCAAAAGCGGCGTTATGGTGCACGAAACGCACGTTTGTTGCCAAAACGGAGCAAAAGCGGCGATTCGGTGCGCGAAACGCCCGTTTCGCTGCAAAAGCGGCGTTTTGGTGCACGAAACGCACGTTCAGCGTCATAACTGTTCAAAAGCTGCGATTTGGAGCACGAAACGCATGTTTCTTGCCAAAACGGAGCAAAAGCGGCGATTCGGTGCGCGAAACGCAGGTTTCTTGCCAAAACGGAGCAAACGCGGCGATTCGGTGCGCGAAACGCACGTTTCGCTGCAAAAGCGGCGTTTTGGTGGACGAAACGCACGTTTAGCGCCAAAACTGAGCGAAAGCAGCGATTTGGAGCACGAAACGCACGTTTCTTTCCAAAACGGAGCAAAAGCGGCGATTCGGTGCGCGAAACGCACGTTTCGCTGCAAAAGCGGCGTTTTGGTGCGCGAAACGCACGCTTAGCGTCAAAACTGAGCAAAAGCGGCGTTTTGGTGCACAAAACGCACGTTCAGCGTCAAAACTGTGCAAAAGCAGCGATTTGGAACGCGAAACGCACGTTTCATGCCAAAACGGAGCAAAAGCGGCGATTCGGTGCGCGAAACGCAGGTTTCGCTGCAAAAGCGGCGTTTTGGTGTACGAAACACACGTTCAGCGTCATAACTGTTCAAAAGCAGCTATTTGGAGCACGAAACGCATGTTTCTTGCCAAAACGGAGCAAAAGCGGCGATTCGGTGCGCGAAACGCACGTTTCGCTGCAAAAGCGGCGATTTGGTACACGAAACGCACATTTCTTGCCAAAACGGAGCAAAAGCGGCGATTCGGTGCGCGAAACGCACGTTTCTTGCCAAAACGGAGCAAAAGCGGCGATTCGTTGCGCGAACGCCCGTTTCGCTGCAAAAGCGGCGTTTTGGTGCACGAAACGCACGTTCAGCGTCAAAACTGTGCAAAAGCAGCGATTTGGAACACAAAACGCACGTTTCATGCCAAAACGGAGCAAAAGCGGGGATTCGCTGCGCGAAACGCACGTTTCACTGCAAAAGCGGCGTTTTGTTGTACGAAATGCACGGTTGGAGTCAAAACTGTGCAAAAGCGGCGTTTTGGTGCGCAAAACGAACGCTTAGAGTCAAAACTGTGCAAAAGCAGCGATTTGGAGCACGAAACGCACGTTTCTTGCCAAAACGGAGCAAAAGCGGGGATTCGCTGCGCGAAACGCACGTTTCACTGCAAAAGCGGCGTTTTGTTGTACGAAACGCACGGTTAGAGTCAAAACTGTGCAAAAGCGGCGTTTTGGTGCACAAAACGAACGTTTAGAGTCAAAACTGTGCAAAAGCAGAAATTTGGCGCACGAAACGCACGTTTCTTGCCAAAACTGAGCAAAATCGGCGATTCGGTGCGCGAAACGCACGTTCAGCGTCAAAACTGTGCAAAAGCAGCGATTTGGAGCACGAAACGCACGTTTCTTTCCAAAACGGAACAAAAGCGGCGATTCGGTGCGCGAAACGCACGTTTCGCTGCAAAAGCGGCGTTTTGGTGCGCGAAACGCACGCTTAGCGTCAAAACTGTGCAAAAGCGGCGTTTTGGTGCACAAAACGCACGTTTAGAGTCAAAACTGTGCAAAAGCAGCGATTTAGTGCACGAAACGCACGCTTCTTGCCAAAACGGAGCAAACGCGGCGATTCGGTGCGCGAAACACACGTTTCGCTGCAAAAGCGGCGTTTTGGTGCACGAAACGCACGTTCAGCGTCAAAACTGTGCAAAAGCAGCGATTTGGAACACAAAACGCACGTTTCATGCCAAAACGGAGCAAAAGCGGGGATTCGCTACGCGAAACGCACGTTTCACTGCAAAAGCGGCGTTTTGTTGTACGAAACGCACGGTTAGAGTCAAAACTGTGCAAAAGCGGCGTTTTGGTGCACAAAACGCACGCTTACAGTCAAAACTGTGCAAAAGCAGCGATTTGGAGCACGAAACGCACGTTTCTTGCCAAAACGGAGGAAACGCGGCGATTCGGTGCGCGAAACGCAGGTTTCGCTGCAAAAGCGGCGTTTTGGTGTACGAAACGCACGCTTAGCGTCAAAACTGTGCAAAAGCGGCGTTTTGGTGCACAAAACGCACGTTTAGAGTCAAAACTGCGCAAAAGCAGCGATTTAGTGCACGAAACGCACGTTTCTTGCCAAAACGGAGCAAACGCGGCGATTCGGTGCGCGAAACGCACGTTTCGCTGCAAAAGCGGCGTTTTGGTGCACGAAACGCACGTTTAGCGTCAAAACTGTGCAAAAGCAACGATTTGGTGCACGAAACGCACGTTTCGCTGCAAAAGCGGCGTTTTGGTGCACGAAACGCACGTTTAGCGTCAAAACTGTGCAAAAGCAGCGATTTGGAGCACGAAACGCACGTTTCTTCCCAAAACGGAGCAAAAGAAGCGATTTGATGCACGAAACGCACGTTTCTTGCCAAAACGGTGCAAAAGCGCCGGTTCGGTGCGTGAAACGGACGTTTCGCAGCAAAAGCGGCGTTTTGGTGAACGAAACGCACGTTTACCGCCAAACCTGCAAAAGCAGCGATTTGGTGCACGAAACGCACGTTTCGCTGCAAATGCGGCGTTTTGGTGCAAGAAACGCACGTTTAGCGTCAAAACAGTGCAAAAGTGGCGTTATTGTGCACGAAACGCACGTTTAGCGTCAAAGCTGTGCAAAAGCAGCGATTTGGAGCACGAAACGCACGTTTCTCGCCAAAACGGAGCAAAAGCAGCGATTCGGTGCACGAAACGCACGTTCAGCGTCAAAACTGTGCAAAAGCAGCGATTTGGAGCACGAAACGTACGTTTCTTTCCAAAACGGAACAAAAGCGGCGATTCGGAGTGCGAAACGCACGTTTCGCTGCAAAAGCGGCGTATGGTGCACGAAACGCACGCTTAGCGTCAAAACTGTGCAAAAGCGGCGATTCGGTGCGTGAAACGCACGTTCAGCGTCAAAACTGTGCAAAAGCAGCGATTTGGAGCACGAAACGCACGTTCAGCGTCAAAACTGTGCAAAAGCAGAGATTTGGAGAACGAAACGCACGTTTCTTGCCAAAACAGCGCAAAAGCGTCGATTCGGTGCGCGAAACGCACGTTTCGCTGCAAAAGCGGCGTTTTGGTGCACGAAGCGCACGGTTAGAGTCAATACTGTGCAAAAGCAGAGATTTGGTGCACGAAACGCACGTTTCTTGCCAAAACGGAGCAAAAGCGTCGATTCGGTGCGCGAATCGCCCGTTTCGCTGCAAAAGCGGCGTTTTGGTGCACGAAACGCACGTTCAGCGTCATAACTGTTCAAAAGCTGCGATTTGGAGCACGAAACGCATGTTTCTTGCCAAAACGGAGCAAAAGCGGCGATTCGGTGCGCGAAACGCAGGTTTCTTGCCAAAACGGAGCAAACGCGGCGATTCGGTGCGCGAATCGCACGTTTCGCTGCAAAAGCGGCGTGTTGGTGGACGAAACGCACGTTTAGCGCCAAAACTGAGCGAAAGCAGCGATTTGGAGCACGAAACGCACATTTCTTTCCAAAACGGAGCAAAAGCGGCGATTCGGTGCGCGAAACGCACGTTTCGCTGCAAAAGCGGCGTTTTGGTGTACGAAACACACGTTCAGCGTCATAACTGTTCAAAAGCAGCGATTTGGAGCACGAAACGCATGTTTCTTGCGAAAACGGAGCAAAAGCGGCGATTCGGTGCGCGAAACGCACGTTTTGCTGCAAAAGCGGCGTTTTGGTACACGAAACGCACATTTCTTGCCAAGACGGAGCAAAAGCGGCGATTCGGTGCGCGAAACGCACGTTTCTTGCCAAAACGGAGCAAAAGCGGCGATTCGTTGCGCGAACGCCCGTTTCGCTGCAAAAGCGGCGTTTTGGTGCACGAAACGCACGTTTAGCGCCAAAACTGTGCGAAAGCAGTGGTTTGGTGCAGGAAACGCTCATTTCGCGGCAAAAGCGGCGTTTTGGTGCACTAAACACACGTTTCATGCCAAAACGGAGCAAAAGCGGCGATTCGGTGCGCGAAACGCACGTTTCGCAGCAAAAGCGGCATTTTGGTGCACGAAACGCACGTTCAGCGTCAAAACTGTGCAAAAGCAGCGATTTGGAACACGAAACGCACGTTTCATGCCAAAACGGAGCAAAAGCGCCGATTCGGTGCGCGAAACGCACGTTTCTTGCCAAAACAGTGCAAAAGCGGCGATTCGGTGCGCGAGACGCACGTTTCGCTGCAAAAGCTGCGTTTTGGTGCAAGAAACGCACGTTCCGCGTCAAAACTGTGCAAAAGCGGCGTTTTGGTGCACGAAACGCACGTTTGGAGTCAAAACTGTGGAAAAGCGGCGTTTTGGTTCACGAAACGCACGTTTCTTGCCAAAACGGAGCAGAAGCGGCGATTCGGTGCGCGAAACGCACGTTTCGCTGCAAAAGCGGCGTTTTGGTGCACGAAACGCACGTTTAGCGTCAAAACTGTGCAAAAGCGGCGTTATTGTGCACGAAACGCACGTTTAGCGTCAAAACTGTGCAAAAGCAGCGATTAGGTGCGCGAAACGAACGTTCCTTGCCAAAACGGAGCAAAAGCGGCGATTCGGTGCGCGAAACGCACGTTTCCCTGCAGAAGCGGCGTTTTGGTGCACGAAACGCACGTTTCTTGCCAAAACGGAGCAAAAGCGGCGATTCGGTGCGCGAAACGCACGTTTCCCTCCAAAAGCGGCGTTTTGGTGCACGAAACGCACGTTTAGCGTCAAAACTGTGCAAAAGCAGCGATTTGGAGCAGGAAACGCACGTTTCTTGCCAAAACGGAGCAAAAGCAGCGATTTGGTGCACGAATCATACGTTTCTTGCCAAAACGGAGCAAAAGCGGCGATTCGGTGCGCGAAACGCACGTTCAGCGACAAAACTGTGCAAAAGCAGCGATTTGGAGCACGAAACCCACGTTGCTTCCCAAAACGGAACAAAAGCGGCGATTCGGTGGGCGAAACGCACGTTTAGCTGCAAAAGCGGCGTTTTGGTGCACGAAACGCACGTTTAGCGTCAACACTGTGCAAAAGCAGCGATTTGGAACACGAAACGCACGTTTCATGCCATAACGGAGCAAAAGCGGCGATTCGGTGCGCGAAACGCAGGTTTCGCGGCAAAAGCGGCGTTTTGGTGTACGAAACGCACGTTCAGCGTCAAAACTGGACAAAAGCAGCGATTTGGAGCACGAAAAGCATGTTTCTTGCCAAAACGGAGCAAAAGCGGCGACTCGGCGCGCGAAACGCACGTTTCGCTGCAAAAGCGGCGTTTTGATGCACGAAACGCACGTTTCTTGCCAAAACGGAGCGAAAGCGGCGATTCGGTGCGCGAAACGCACGTTAGTTGCCAAAACGGAGCAAAAGCGGCGATTCTGGGCGCGAAACGCACGTTTCGCTACGAAAGCGGCGTTTTGGAGCACGAAACGCACGTTTAGCGTCAAAACTGTGCAAAAGCAGCGATTTGGAGCACGAAACGCACGTTTCTTGCCAAAACAGCGCAAAAGCGTCGATTCGGTGCGCGAAACGCACGTTTCGCTGTAAAAGCGGCGTTTTGGTGTACGAAACGCACGTTCAGCGTCAAAACTGTGCAAAAGCAGCGATTTGGAGCACGAAACGCATGTTTCTTGCCAAAACGGAGCAAAAGCGGCGACTCGGCGCGCGAAACGCACGTTTCGCTGCAAAAGCGGCGTTTTGATGCACGAAACGCACGTTTCTTGCCAAAACGGAGCAAAAGCGGCGATTCGGTGCGCGAAACGCACGTTAGTTGCCAAAACGGAGCAAAAGCGGCGATTCTGGGCGCGAAACGCACGTTTCGCTACGAAAGCGGCGTTTTGGTGCACGAAACGCACGTTTAGCGTCAAAACTGTGCAAAAGCAGCGATTTGGAGCACGAAACGCACGTTTCTTTCCAAAACGGAACAAAAGCGGCGTTTTGGTGCGCGAAGCGCACGGTTAGAGTCAATACTGTGCAAAAGCAGAGATTTGGTGCACGAAACGCACGTTTCTTGCCAAAACGGAGCAAAAGCGGCGATTCGCTGCGCGAAACGCACGTTTCGCTGCAAAAGCGGCGTTTTGGTGCACGAAACGCACGTTTAGCGTCAAAACTGTGCAAAAGCGGCGTTATGGTGCACGAAACGCACGTTTGTTGCCAAAACGGAGCAAAAGCGGCTATTCGGTGCGCGAAACGCCCGTTTCGCTGCAAAAGCGGCGTTTTGGAGCACGAAACGCACGTTCAGCGTCATAACTGTTCAAAAGCTGCGATTTGGAGCACGAAACGCATGTTTCTTGCCAAAACGGAGCAAAAGCGGCGATTCGGTGCGCGAAACGCAGGTTTCTTGCCAAAACGGAGCAAACGCGGCGATTCGGTGCGCGAATCGCACGTTTCGCTGCAAAAGCGGCGTTTTGGTGGACGAAACGCACGTTTAGCGCCAAAACTGAGCGAAAGCAGCGATTTGGAGCACGAAACGCACATTTCTTTCCAAAACGGAGCAAAAGCGGCGATTCGGTGCGCGAAACGCACGTTTCGCTGCAAAAGCGGCGTTTTGGTGTACGAAACACACGTTCAGCGTCATAACTGTTCAAAAGCAGCGATTTGGAGCACGAAACGCATGTTTCTTGCGAAAACGGAGCAAAAGCGGCGATTCGGTGCGCGAAACGCACGTTTTGCTGCAAAAGCGGCGTTTTGGTACACGAAACGCACATTTCTTGCCAAGACGGAGCAAAAGCGGCGATTCGGTGCGCGAAACGCACGTTTCTTGCCAAAACGGAGCAAAAGCGGCGATTCGTTGCGCGAACGCCCGTTTCGCTGCAAAAGCGGCGTTTTGGTGCACGAAACGCACGTTTAGCGCCAAAACTGTGCGAAAGCAGTGGTTTGGTGCAGGAAACGCTCATTTCGCGGCAAAAGCGGCGTTTTGGTGCACTAAACACACGTTTCATGCCAAAACGGAGCAAAAGCGGCGATTCGGTGCGCGAAACGCACGTTTCGCAGCAAAAGCGGCATTTTGGTGCACGAAACGCACGTTCAGCGTCAAAACTGTGCAAAAGCAGCGATTTGGAACACGAAACGCACGTTTCATGCCAAAACGGAGCAAAAGCGCCGATTCGGTGCGCGAAACGCACGTTTCTTGCCAAAACAGTGCAAAAGCGGCGATTCGGTGCGCGAGACGCACGTTTCGCTGCAAAAGCTGCGTTTTGGTGCAAGAAACGCACGTTCCGCGTCAAAACTGTGCAAAAGCGGCGTTTTGGTGCACGAAACGCACGTTTGGAGTCAAAACTGTGGAAAAGCTGCGATTTGGAGCACGAAACGCACGTTTCTTCCCAAAACGGAACAAAGCGGCGATTCGGTGCTCGAAACGCACGTTTCGCTGCAAAAGCGGCGTTTTGGTGCACGAAACGCACGTTTAGATTCAAAACTGTGCAAAAGCTGCGATTTGGTGCACGAAACGCACGATTCTTGCCAAAACGGAGCAAAAGCGGCGATTCGGAGCGCGAAACGCACGTTCAGCGTCAAAACTGTGCAAAAGCAGCGATTTGGAGCACGAAACGCACGTTTCTTCCCAAAACGGAACAAAGCGGCGATTCGGTGCGCGAAACGCACGTTTCGCTGCAAAAGCGGCGTTTTGGTTCACGAAACGCACGTTTCTTGCCAAAACGGAGCAGAAGCGGCGATTCGGTGCGGGAAACGCACGTTTCGCTGCAAAAGCGGCGTTTTGGTGCACGAAACGCACGTTTAGCGTCAAAACTGTGCAAAAGCGGCGTTATTGTGCACGAAACGCACGTTTAGCGTCAAAACTGTGCAAAAGCAGCGATTAGGTGCGCGAAACGAACGTTCCTTGCCAAAACGGAGCAAAAGCGGCGATTCGGTGCGCGAAACGCACGTTTCCCTGCAGAAGCGGCGTTTTGGTGCACGAAACGCACGTTTCTTGCCAAAACGGAGCAAAAGCGGCGATTCGGTGCGCGAAACGCACGTTTCCCTCCAAAAGCGGCGTTTTGGTGCACGAAACGCACGTTTAGCGTCAAAACTGTGCAAAAGCAGCGATTTGGAGCAGGAAACGCACGTTTCTTGCCAAAACGGAGCAAAAGCAGCGATTTGGTGCACGAATCATACGTTTCTTGCCAAAACGGAGCAAAAGCGGCGATTCGGTGCGCGAAACGCACGTTCAGCGACAAAACTGTGCAAAAGCAGCGATTTGGAGCACGAAACCCACGTTGCTTCCCAAAACGGAACAAAAGCGGCGATTCGGTGGGCGAAACGCACGTTTCGCTGCAAAAGCGGCGTTTTGATGCACGAAACGCACGTTTCTTGCCAAAACGGAGCGAAAGCGGCGATTCGGTGCGCGAAACGCACGTTAGTTGCCAAAACGGAGCAAAAGCGGCGATTCTGGGCGCGAAACGCACGTTTCGCTACGAAAGCGGCGTTTTGGAGCACGAAACGCACGTTTAGCGTCAAAACTGTGCAAAAGCAGCGATTTGGAGCACGAAACGCACGTTTCTTGCCAAAACAGCGCAAAAGCGTCGATTCGGTGCGCGAAACGCACGTTTCGCTGTAAAAGCGGCGTTTTGGTGTACGAAACGCACGTTCAGCGTCAAAACTGTGCAAAAGCAGCGATTTGGAGCACGAAACGCATGTTTCTTGCCAAAACGGAGCAAAAGCGGCGACTCGGCGCGCGAAACGCACGTTTCGCTGCAAAAGCGGCGTTTTGATGCACGAAACGCACGTTTCTTGCCAAAACGGAGCAAAAGCGGCGATTCGGTGCGCGAAACGCACGTTAGTTGCCAAAACGGAGCAAAAGCGGCGATTCTGGGCGCGAAACGCACGTTTCGCTACGAAAGCGGCGTTTTGGTGCACGAAACGCACGTTTAGCGTCAAAACTGTGCAAAAGCAGCGATTTGGAGCACGAAACGCACGTCTCTTGCCAAAACAGCGCAAAAGCGTCGATTCGGTGCGCGAAACGCACGTTTCGCTGTAAAAGCGGCGTTTTGGTGCACGAAGCGCACGGTTAGAGTCAAAACTGTACAAAAGCAGAGATTTGGTGCACGAAACGCACGTTTCTTGCCAAAACGGAGCAAAAGCGGCGATTCGCTGCGCGAAACGCACGTTTCGCTGCAAAAGCGGCGTTTTGGTGCACGAAACGCACGTTTAGCGTCAAAACTGTGCAAAAGCGGCGTTATGGCGCACGAAACGCACGTTTAGAGTCAAAACTGTGCAAAAGCAGCGATTTGTTGCACGAAACGCACGTTTCTTGCCAAAACGGAGCAAAAGCGGCGATTCGGGGCGCGAAACGCACGTTTCGCTACAAAAGCTGCGTTTTGGTGCACGAAACGCACGTTTAGCGTCAAAACTGTGCAAAAGCAGCGATTTGGAACACGAAACGCACGTTTCATGCCAAAACGGAGCAAACGCGGCGATTCGGTGCGCGAAACGCACGTTTCGCTGCAAAAGCGGCGTTTTGTTGCACGCAACGCACGTTCAGCGTCAAAACTGTGCAAAAGCAGCGATTTGGAACACGAAACGCACGTTTCATGCCAAAACGGAGCAAAAGCGGCGATTCGGTGCGCGAAACGCACGTTCCGCTGCAAAAGCGGCGTTTTGGTGCACGAAACGCACGTTCAGCGTCAAAACTGTGCAAAAGCAGCGATTTGGAGCACGAAACGCATGTTTCTTCCCAAAATGGAACAAAAGCGGCGATTCGGTGCGCGAAACGCACGTTTCGCTGCAAAAGCGGCGTTTTGGTGCACGAAACGCACGTTTAGCGTCGAAACTGTGCAAAAGAAGCGATTTGATGCACGAAACGCACGTTTCTTGCCAAAACGGAGCAAAAGCGGCGATTCGGTGCGCGAAACGCACGTTTCTTGCCAAAACGGAGCAAAAGCAGCGATTTGGTGCACGAATCGTACGTTTCTTGCCAAAACGGAGCGAAAGCAGCGGTTTGGTGCACGAAACGCACATCTCGCGGCAAAAGCGGCGTTTTGGTGCACGAAAGGCACGTTTCATGCCAAAACGGAGCAAAAGCGGCGATTCGGTGAGCGAAACGCACGTTTCGCTGCAAAAGCGGCGTTTTGGTGTACGAAACGCTCGTTTAGCGTCAAAACTGTGCAAAAGCAGCGATTTGGTGCACGAAGCGCACGTTTCTTGCTAAAACGGAGCAAAAGCGCCGATTCGGTGCGCGAAACGCACGTTTCTTGCCAAAACAGTGCAAAAGCGGCGATACGGTGCGCGAAACGCACGTTTCGCTGCAAAAGCGGCGTTTTGGTGTACGAAACGCACGTTTAGCACCAAAACTGAGCGAAAGCAGCGGTTTGGTGCACGAAACGCACATTTCGCGGCAAAAGTAGCGATTTGATGCACGAAACGCACGTTTCTTGCCAAAACGGAGCAAAAGCGGCGATTCGGTGCGCGAAACGCACGTTTCTTGCCAAAACGGAGCAAAAGCAGCGATTTGGTGCACGAATCGTACGTTTCTTGCCAAAACGGAACGAAAGCAGCGGTTTGGTGCACGAAACGCACATCTCGCGGCAAAAGCAGCGATTTGGTGCACGAAACGCACGTTTCTTGCCAAAACGGAGCAAAAGCGCCGATTCGGTGCGCGAAACGCACGTTTCTTGCCAAAACGGAGCAAAAGCGCCGATTCGGTGCGCGAAACGCACGTTTCTTGCCAAAACGGAGCAAAAGCGGCGATTCGGTGCGCGAAACGCACGTTTCGCTGCAAAAGCGGCGTTTTGGTACACGAAACGCACATTTCTTGCCAAAACGGAGCAAAAGCGGCGATTCGGTGCGCGAAACGCAGGTTTCTTGCCAAAACGGAGCAAACGCGGCGATTCGGTGCGCGAAACGCACGTTTCGCTGCAAAAGCGGCGTTTTGGTGCACGAAACGCACGTTTAGCGCCAAAACTGCGCGAAAGCAGCGATTTGGAGCACGAAACGCACGTTTCTTTCCAAAACGGAGCAAAAGCGGCGATTTGGTGCGCGAAACGCACGTTTCGCTGCAAAAGCGGCGTTTTGGTGCGCGAAACGCACGCTTAGCGTCAAAACTGAGCAAAAGCGGCGTTTTGGTGCACAAAACGCACGTTCAGCGTCAAAACTGTGCAAAAGCAGCGATTTGGAACACGAAACGCACGTTTCATGCCAAAACGGAGCAAAAGCGGCGATTCGGTGCGCGAAACGCAGGTTTCGCTGCAAAAGCGGCGTTTTGGTGTACGAAACACACGTTCAGCGTCATAACTGTTCAAAAGCAGCGATTTGGAGCACGAAACGCATGTTTCTTGCCAAAACGGAGCAAAAGCGGCGATTCGGTGCGCGAAACGCACGTTTCGCTGCAAAAGCGGCGTTTTGGTACACGAAACGCACATTTCTTGCCAAAACGGAGCAAAAGCGGCGATTCGGTGCGCGAAACGCACGTTTCTTGCCAAAACGGAGCAAAAGCAGCGATTCGTTGCGCGAACGCCCGTTTCGCTGCAAAAGCGGCGTTTTGGTGCACGAAACGCACGTTCAGCGTCACAACTGTGCAAAAGCAGCGATTTGGAACACGAAACGCACGTTTCATGCCAAAACGGAGCAAATACGGCGATTCGGTGCGCGAAACGCAGGTTTCGCTGCAAAAGCGGCGTTTTGGTGCACGAAGCGCACAGATAGAGTCAAAACTGTGCAAAAGCAGAGATTTGGTGCACGAAACGCACGTTTCTTGCCAAAACGGAGCAAAAGCGGCGATTCGCTGCGCGAAACGCACGTTTCGCTGCAAAAGCGGCGTTTTGGTGCACGAAACGCACGTTTAGCGTCAACACTGTGCAAAAGTGGCGTTATGGTGCACGAAACGCACGTTTAGAGTCAAAACTGTGCAAAAGCAGCGATTTGTTGCACGAAACGCACGTTTCTTGCCAAAACGGAGCAAAAGCGGCGATTCGGTGCGCGAAACGCACGTTTCGCTGCAAAAGCGGCGTTTTGGTACACGAAACGCACATTTCTTGCCAAAACGGAGCAAAAGCGGCGATTCGGTGCGCGAAACGCACGTTTCTTGCCAAAACGGAGCAAAAGCGGCGATTCGGGGCGCGAAACGCACGTTTCGCTACAAAAGCTGCGTTTTGGTGCACGAAACGCACGTTTAGCGTCAAAACTGTGCAAAAGCAGCGATTTGGAACACGAAACGCACGTTTCATGCCAAAACGGAGCAAACGCGGCGATTCGGTGCGCGAAACGCACGTTTCGCTGCAAAAGCGGCGTTTTGTTGCACGCAACGCACGTTCAGCGTCAAAACTGTGCAAAAGCAGCGATTTGGAACACGAAACGCACGTTTCATGCCAAAACGGAGCAAAAGCGGCGATTCGGTGCGCGAAACGCACGTTCCGCTGCAAAAGCGGCGTTTTGGTGCACGAAACGCACGTTCAGCGTCAAAACTGTGCAAAAGCAGCGATTTGGAGCACGAAACGCATGTTTCTTCCCAAAATGGAACAAAAGCGGCGATTCGGTGCGCGAAACGCACGTTTCGCTGCAAAAGCGGCGTTTTGGTGCACGAAACGCACGTTTAGCGTCGAAACTGTGCAAAAGAAGCGATTTGATGCACGAAACGCACGTTTCTTGCCAAAACGGAGCAAAAGCGGCGATTCGGTGCGCGAAACGCACGTTTCTTGCCAAAACGGAGCAAAAGCAGCGATTTGGTGCACGAATCGTACGTTTCTTGCCAAAACGGAGCGAAAGCAGCGGTTTGGTGCACGAAACGCACATCTCGCGGCAAAAGCGGCGTTTTGGTGCACGAAAGGCACGTTTCATGCCAAAACGGAGCAAAAGCGGCGATTCGGTGAGCGAAACGCACGTTTCGCTGCAAAAGCGGCGTTTTGGTGTACGAAACGCTCGTTTAGCGTCAAAACTGTGCAAAAGCAGCGATTTGGTGCACGAAGCGCACGTTTCTTGCTAAAACGGAGCAAAAGCGCCGATTCGGTGCGCGAAACGCACGTTTCTTGCCAAAACAGTGCAAAAGCGGCGATACGGTGCGCGAAACGCACGTTTCGCTGCAAAAGCGGCGTTTTGGTGTACGAAACGCACGTTTAGCACCAAAACTGAGCGAAAGCAGCGGTTTGGTGCACGAAACGCACATTTCGCGGCAAAAGTAGCGATTTGATGCACGAAACGCACGTTTCTTGCCAAAACGGAGCAAAAGCGGCGATTCGGTGCGCGAAACGCACGTTTCTTGCCAAAACGGAGCAAAAGCAGCGATTTGGTGCACGAATCGTACGTTTCTTGCCAAAACGGAACGAAAGCAGCGGTTTGGTGCACGAAACGCACATCTCGCGGCAAAAGCAGCGATTTGGTGCACGAAACGCACGTTCAGCGTCAAAACTGTGCAAAAGCAGCGATTTGGAACACGAAACGCACGTTTCATGCCAAAACGGAGCAAAAGCGGCGATTCGGTGCGCGAAACGCAGGTTTCGCTGCAAAAGCGGCGTTTTGGTGTACGAAACACACGTTCAGCGTCATAACTGTTCAAAAGCAGCGATTTGGAGCACGAAACGCATGTTTCTTGCCAAAACGGAGCAAAAGCGGCGATTCGGTGCGCGAAACGCACGTTTCGCTGCAAAAGCGGCGTTTTGGTACACGAAACGCACATTTCTTGCCAAAACGGAGCAAAAGCGGCGATTCGGTGCGCGAAACGCACGTTTCTTGCCAAAACGGAGCAAAAGCAGCGATTCGTTGCGCGAACGCCCGTTTCGCTGCAAAAGCGGCGTTTTGGTGCACGAAACGCACGTTCAGCGTCACAACTGTGCAAAAGCAGCGATTTGGAACACGAAACGCACGTTTCATGCCAAAACGGAGCAAATACGGCGATTCGGTGCGCGAAACGCAGGTTTCGCTGCAAAAGCGGCGTTTTGGTGCACGAAGCGCACAGATAGAGTCAAAACTGTGCAAAAGCAGAGATTTGGTGCACGAAACGCACGTTTCTTGCCAAAACGGAGCAAAAGCGGCGATTCGCTGCGCGAAACGCACGTTTCGCTGCAAAAGCGGCGTTTTGGTGCACGAAACGCACGTTTAGCGTCAACACTGTGCAAAAGTGGCGTTATGGTGCACGAAACGCACGTTTAGAGTCAAAACTGTGCAAAAGCAGCGATTTGTTGCACGAAACGCACGTTTCTTGCCAAAACGGAGCAAAAGCGGCGATTCGGTGCGCGAAACGCACGTTTCCCTGCAAAAGCGGCGTTTTGGTGCACGACACGCACGTTTAGCGTCAAAACTGTGCAAAAGCAGCGATTTGGAGAACGAAACGCACATTTCGCGGCAAAAGCGGCGTTTTGGTGCACGAAACGCACGTTTCATGCCAAAACGGAGCAAAAGCGGCGATTCGGTGCGCGAAACGCAGGTTTCGCTGCAAAAGCGGCGTTTTGGTTTACGAAACGCACGTTCAGCGGCAAAACTGTGCAAAAGCAGCCATTTGGAGCTCTAAACGCATGTTTCTTGCCAAAACGGAGCAAAAGCGGCGACTCGCCGCGCGAATCGCTCGTTTCGCTGCAAAAGCGGCGTTTTGGTGCACGAAACGCACGTTTCTTGCGAAAACGGAGCAAAAGCGGCGATTCGGTGCGCGAAACGCACGTTTCTTGCCAAAACGGAGCAAAAGCAGCGATTTGGTGCACGAATCGTACGTTTCTTGCCAAAACGGAACGAAAGCAGCGGTTTGGTGCACGAAACGCACATCTCGCGGCAAAAGCAGCGATTTGGTGCACGAAACGCACGTTTCTTGCCAAAACGGAGCAAAAGCGCCGATTCGGTGCGCGAAACGCACGTTTCTTGCCAAAACGGAGCAAAAGCGCCGATTCGGTGCGCGAAACGCACGTTTCTTGCCAAAACGGAGCAAAAGCGGCGATTCGGTGCGCGAAACGCACGTTTCGCTGCAAAAGCGGCGTTTTGGTACACGAAACGCACATTTCTTGCCAAAACGGAGCAAAAGCGGCGATTCGGTGCGCGAAACGCAGGTTTCTTGCCAAAACGGAGCAAACGCGGCGATTCGGTGCGCGAAACGCACGTTTCGCTGCAAAAGCGGCGTTTTGGTGCACGAAACGCACGTTTAGCGCCAAAACTGCGCGAAAGCAGCGATTTGGAGCACGAAACGCACGTTTCTTTCCAAAACGGAGCAAAAGCGGCGATTTGGTGCGCGAAACGCACGTTTCGCTGCAAAAGCGGCGTTTTGGTGCGCGAAACGCACGCTTAGCGTCAAAACTGAGCAAAAGCGGCGTTTTGGTGCACAAAACGCACGTTCAGCGTCAAAACTGTGCAAAAGCAGCGATTTGGAACACGAAACGCACGTTTCATGCCAAAACGGAGCAAAAGCGGCGATTCGGTGCGCGAAACGCAGGTTTCGCTGCAAAAGCGGCGTTTTGGTGTACGAAACACACGTTCAGCGTCATAACTGTTCAAAAGCAGCGATTTGGAGCACGAAACGCATGTTTCTTGCCAAAACGGAGCAAAAGCGGCGATTCGGTGCGCGAAACGCACGTTTCGCTGCAAAAGCGGCGTTTTGGTACACGAAACGCACATTTCTTGCCAAAACGGAGCAAAAGCGGCGATTCGGTGCGCGAAACGCACGTTTCTTGCCAAAACGGAGCAAAAGCAGCGATTCGTTGCGCGAACGCCCGTTTCGCTGCAAAAGCGGCGTTTTGGTGCACGAAACGCACGTTCAGCGTCACAACTGTGCAAAAGCAGCGATTTGGAACACGAAACGCACGTTTCATGCCAAAACGGAGCAAATACGGCGATTCGGTGCGCGAAACGCAGGTTTCGCTGCAAAAGCGGCGTTTTGGTGCACGAAGCGCACAGATAGAGTCAAAACTGTGCAAAAGCAGAGATTTGGTGCACGAAACGCACGTTTCTTGCCAAAACGGAGCAAAAGCGGCGATTCGCTGCGCGAAACGCACGTTTCGCTGCAAAAGCGGCGTTTTGGTGCACGAAACGCACGTTTAGCGTCAACACTGTGCAAAAGTGGCGTTATGGTGCACGAAACGCACGTTTAGAGTCAAAACTGTGCAAAAGCAGCGATTTGTTGCACGAAACGCACGTTTCTTGCCAAAACGGAGCAAAAGCGGCGATTCGGTGCGCGAAACGCACGTTTCGCTGCAAAAGCGGCGTTTTGGTACACGAAACGCACATTTCTTGCCAAAACGGAGCAAAAGCGGCGATTCGGTGCGCGAAACGCACGTTTCTTGCCAAAACGGAGCAAAAGCGGCGATTCGGGGCGCGAAACGCACGTTTCGCTACAAAAGCTGCGTTTTGGTGCACGAAACGCACGTTTAGCGTCAAAACTGTGCAAAAGCAGCGATTTGGAACACGAAACGCACGTTTCATGCCAAAACGGAGCAAACGCGGCGATTCGGTGCGCGAAACGCACGTTTCGCTGCAAAAGCGGCGTTTTGTTGCACGCAACGCACGTTCAGCGTCAAAACTGTGCAAAAGCAGCGATTTGGAACACGAAACGCACGTTTCATGCCAAAACGGAGCAAAAGCGGCGATTCGGTGCGCGAAACGCACGTTCCGCTGCAAAAGCGGCGTTTTGGTGCACGAAACGCACGTTCAGCGTCAAAACTGTGCAAAAGCAGCGATTTGGAGCACGAAACGCATGTTTCTTCCCAAAATGGAACAAAAGCGGCGATTCGGTGCGCGAAACGCACGTTTCGCTGCAAAAGCGGCGTTTTGGTGCACGAAACGCACGTTTAGCGTCGAAACTGTGCAAAAGAAGCGATTTGATGCACGAAACGCACGTTTCTTGCCAAAACGGAGCAAAAGCGGCGATTCGGTGCGCGAAACGCACGTTTCTTGCCAAAACGGAGCAAAAGCAGCGATTTGGTGCACGAATCGTACGTTTCTTGCCAAAACGGAGCGAAAGCAGCGGTTTGGTGCACGAAACGCACATCTCGCGGCAAAAGCGGCGTTTTGGTGCACGAAAGGCACGTTTCATGCCAAAACGGAGCAAAAGCGGCGATTCGGTGAGCGAAACGCACGTTTCGCTGCAAAAGCGGCGTTTTGGTGTACGAAACGCTCGTTTAGCGTCAAAACTGTGCAAAAGCAGCGATTTGGTGCACGAAGCGCACGTTTCTTGCTAAAACGGAGCAAAAGCGCCGATTCGGTGCGCGAAACGCACGTTTCTTGCCAAAACAGTGCAAAAGCGGCGATACGGTGCGCGAAACGCACGTTTCGCTGCAAAAGCGGCGTTTTGGTGTACGAAACGCACGTTTAGCACCAAAACTGAGCGAAAGCAGCGGTTTGGTGCACGAAACGCACATTTCGCGGCAAAAGTAGCGATTTGATGCACGAAACGCACGTTTCTTGCCAAAACGGAGCAAAAGCGGCGATTCGGTGCGCGAAACGCACGTTTCTTGCCAAAACGGAGCAAAAGCAGCGATTTGGTGCACGAATCGTACGTTTCTTGCCAAAACGGAACGAAAGCAGCGGTTTGGTGCACGAAACGCACATCTCGCGGCAAAAGCAGCGATTTGGTGCACGAAACGCACGTTCAGCGTCAAAACTGTGCAAAAGCAGCGATTTGGAACACGAAACGCACGTTTCATGCCAAAACGGAGCAAAAGCGGCGATTCGGTGCGCGAAACGCAGGTTTCGCTGCAAAAGCGGCGTTTTGGTGTACGAAACACACGTTCAGCGTCATAACTGTTCAAAAGCAGCGATTTGGAGCACGAAACGCATGTTTCTTGCCAAAACGGAGCAAAAGCGGCGATTCGGTGCGCGAAACGCACGTTTCTTGCCAAAACGGAGCAAAAGCGGCGATTCGGTGCGCGAAACGCACGTTTCGCCGCAAAAGCGGCGTTTTGGTGCACGAAACGCACGTTCAGCGTCAAAACTGTGCAAAAGCAGCGATTTGGAACACGAAACGCACGTTTCATGCCAAAACGGAGCAAACGCGGCGATTCGGTGCGCGAAACGCACGTTTCGCTGCAAAAGCGGCGTTTCGGTGCACGAAACGCACGTTCAGCGTCAAAACTGTGCAAAAGCAGCGATTTGGAACACGAACCGCACGTTTCTTGCCAAAACGGAGCAAAAGCGGCGATTCGGGGCGCGAAACGCACGTTTCGCTACAAAAGCTGCGTTTTGGTGCACGAAACGCACGTTTCTTGCCAAAACGGAGCAAAAGCGGCGATTCGGTGCGCGAAACGCATGTTTCTTGCCAAAACGGAGCAAAAGCGGCGATTCGGTGCGCGAAACGCACGTTTCGCTGCAAAAGCGGCGTTTTGGTGCGCGAAACGCACGCTTAGCGTCAAAACTGTGCAAAAGCGGCGTTTTGGTGCACAAAACGCACGTTCAGCGTCAAAACTGTGCAAAAGCAGCGATTTGGAACACGAAACGCACGTTTCATGCCAAAACGGAGCAAAAGCGGCGATTCGGTGCGCGAAACGCAGGTTTCGCTGCAAAAGCGGCGTTTTGGTGTACGAAACACACGTTCAGCGTCACAACTGTTCAAAAGCAGCGATTTGGAGCACAAAACGCATGTTTCTTGCCAAAACGGAGCAAAAGCGGCGATTCGTTGCGCGAAACGCCCGTTTCGCTGCAAAAGCGGCGTTTTGGTGCACCAAACGCACGTTTAGCACCAAAACTGTGCGAAAGCAGTGGTTTGGTGCAGGAAACGCTCATTTCGCGGCAAAAGCGGCGTTTTGGTGCACGAAACGCACGTTTCATGCCAAAACGGAGCAAACGCGGCGATTCGGTGCGCGAAACGCAGGTTTCGCTGCAAAAGCGGCGTTTTGGTGTACGAAACGCACGTTCAGCGTCAAAACTGTGCAAAAGCAGCGATTTGGAGCACGAAACGCATGTTTCTTGCCAAAACGGAGCAAAAGCGGCGACTCGGCGCGCGAAACGCACGTTTCGCTGCAAAAGCGGCGTTTTGGTGCACGAAACGCACGTTTAGCGTCGAAACTGTGCAAAAGAAGCGATTTGATGCACGAAACGCACGTTTCTTGCCAAAACGGAGCAAAAGCGGCGATTCGGTGCGCGAAACGCACGTTTCTTGCCAAAACGGAGCAAAAGCAGCGATTTGGTGCACGAATCGTACGTTTCTTGCCAAAACGGAGCGAAAGCAGCGGTTTGGTGCACGAAACGCACATCTCGCGGCAAAAGCGGCGTTTTGGTGCACGAAAGGCACGTTTCATGCCAAAACGGAGCAAAAGCGGCGATTCGGTGCGCGAAACGCACGTTTCGCTGCAAAAGCGGCGTTTTGGTGTACGAAACGCTCGTTTAGCGTCAAAACTGTGCAAAAGCAGCGATTTCGTGCACGAAGCGCACGTTTCTTGCTAAAACGGAGCAAAAGCGCCGATTCGGTGCGCGAAACGCACGTTTCTTGCCAAAACAGTGCAAAAGCGGCGATACGGTGCGCGAAACGCACGTTTCGCTGCAAAAGCGGCGTTTTGGTGTACGAAACGCACGTTTAGCACCAAAACTGAGCGAAAGCAGCGGTTTGGTGCACGAAACGCACATTTCGCGGCAAAAGAAGCGATTTGATGCACGAAACGCACGTTTCTTGCCAAAACGGAGCAAAAGCGGCGATTCGGTGCGCGAAACGCACGTTTCTTTCCAAAACGGAGCAAAAGCAGCGATTTGGTGCACGAATCGTACGTTTCTTGCCAAAACGGAGCGAAAGCAGCGGTTTGGTGCACGAAACGCACATCTCGCGGCAAAAGCGGCGTTTTGGTGCACGAAAGGCACGTTTCATGCCAAAACGGAGCAAAAGCGGCGATTCGGTGCGCGAAACGCACGTTTCGCTGCAAAAGCGGCGTTTTGGTGTACGAAACGCTCGCTTAGCGTCAAAACTGTGCAAAAGCAGCGATTTGGTGCACGAAGCGCACGTTTCTTGCTAAAACGGAGCAAAAGCGCCGATTCGGTGCGCGAAACGCACGTTTCTTGCCAAAACAGTGCAAAAGCGGCGATACGGTGCGCGAAACGCACGTTTCGCTGCAAAAGCGGCGTTTTGGTGTACGAAACGCACGTTTAGCACCAAAACTGAGCGAAAGCAGCGGTTTGGTGCACGAAACGCACATTTCGCGGCAAAAGCGGCGTTTTGGTGCACGAAACGCACGTTTCATGCCAAAACGGAGCAAAAGCGGCGATTCGGTGCGCGAAACGCACGTTTCGCTGCAAAAGCGGCGTTTTGGTGTACGAAACACACGTTCAGCGTCATAACTGTTCAAAAGCAGCGATTTGGAGCACGAAACGCATGTTTCTTGCGAAAACGGAGCAAAAGCGGCGATTCGGTGCGCGAAACGCACGTTTCGCTGCAAAAGCGGCGTTTTGGTACACGAAACGCACATTTCTTGCCAAAACGGAGCAAAAGCGGCGATTCGGTGCGCGAAACGCACGTTTCTTGCCAAAACGGAGCAAAAGCGGCGATTCGTTGCGCGAACGCCCGTTTCGCTGCAAAAGCGGCGTTTTGGTGCACGAAACGCACGTTCAGCGTCAAAACTGTGCAAAAGCAGCGATTTGGAACACGAAACGCACGTTTCTTGCCAAAACGGAGCGAAAGCAGCGGTTTGGTGCACGAAACGCACATCTCGCGGCAAAAGCAGCGATTTGGTGCACGAAACGCACGTTTCTTGCCAAAACGGAGCAAAAGCGCCGATTCGGTGCGCGAAACGCACGTTTCTTGCCAAAACGGAGCAAAAGCGCCGATTCGGTGCGCGAAACGCACGTTTCTTGCCAAAACGGAGCAAAAGCGGCGATTCGGTGCGCGAAACGCACGTTTCGCTGCAAAAGCGGCGTTTTGGTACACGAAACGCACATTTCTTGCCAAAACGGAGCAAAAGCGGCGATTCGGTGCGCGAAACGCACGTTTCTTGCCAAAACGGAGCAAAAGCAGCGATTCGTTGCGCGAACGCCCGTTTCGCTGCAAAAGCGGCGTTTTGGTGCACGAAACGCACGTTTAGCGCCAAAACTGTGCAAAAGCGGCGTTTTGGAACACGAAACGCACGTTTCATGCCAAAACGGAGCAAAAGCGGCAATTCGGTGCGCGAAACGCAGGTTTCGCTGCAAAAGCGGCGTTTTGGTGTACGAAACGCACGTTCAGCGTCACAACTGTGCAAAAGCAGCGATTTGGAACACGAAACGCACGTTTCATGCCAAAACGGAGCAAATACGGCGATTCGGTGCGCGAAACGCAGGTTTCGCTGCAAAAGCGGCGTTTTGGTGCACGAAACGCACGTTTAGAGTCAAAACTGTGCAAAAGCAGCGATTTGTTGAACGAAACGCACGTTTCTTGCCAAAACGGAGCAAAAGCGGCGATTCGGTGCGCGAAACGCACGTTTCCCTGCAAAAGCGGCGTTTTGGTGCACGACACGCACGTTTAGCGTCAAAACTGTGCAAAAGCAGCGATTTGGAGAACGAAACGCACATTTCGCGGCAAAAGCGGCGTTTTGGTGCACGAAACGCACGTTTCATGCCAAAACGGAGCAAAAGCGGCGATTCGGTGCGCGAAACGCAGGTTTCGCTGCAAAAGCGGCGTTTTGGTTTACGAAACGCACGTTCAGCGGCAAAACTGTGCAAAAGCAGCGATTTGGAGCACTAAACGCATGTTTCTTGCCAAAACGGAGCAAAAGCGGCGACTCGGCGCGCGAATCGCTCGTTTCGCTGCAAAAGCGGCGTTTTCGTGCACGAAACGCACGTTTCTTGCCAAAACGGAGCAAAAGCAGCGATTCGGTGCGCGAAACGCACGTTTCTTGCCAAAACGGAGCAAAAGCGGCGATTCGGTGCGCGAAACGCACGTTTCGCCGCAAAAGCGGCGTTTTGGTGCACGAAACGCACGTTCAGCGTCAAAACTGTGCAAAAGCAGCGATTTGGAACACGAAACGCACGTTTCATGCCAAAACGGAGCAAACGCGGCGATTCGGTGCGCGAACCGCACGTTTCGCTGCAAAAGCGGCGTTTCGGTGCACGAAACGCACGTTCAGCGTCAAAACTGTGCAAAAGCAGCGATTTGGAACACGAAACGCACGTTTCTTGCCAAAACGGAGCAAAAGCGACGATTCGGGGCGCGAAACGCACGTTTCGCTACAAAAGCTGCGTTTTGGTGCACGAAACGCACGTTTCTTGCCAAAACGGAGCAAAAGCGGCGATTCGGTGCGCGAAACGCATGTTTCTTGCCAAAACGGAGCAAAAGCGGCGATTCGGTGCGCGAAACGCACGTTTCGCTGCAAAAGCGGCGTTTTGGTGCGCGAAACGCACGCTTAGCGTCAAAACTGTGCAAAGGCGGCGTTTTGGTGCACAAAACGCACGTTCAGCGTCAAAACTGTGCAAAAGCAGCGATTTGGAACACGAAACGCACGTTTCATGCCAAAACGGAGCAAAAGCGGCGATTCGGTGCGCGAAACGCAGGTTTCGCTGCAAAAGCGGCGTTTTGGTGTACGAAACACACGTTCAGCGTCACAACTGTTCAAAAGCAGCGATTTGGAGCACGAAACGCATGTTTCTTGCCAAAACGGAGTAAAAGCGGCGATTCGTTGCGCGAAACGCCCGTTTCGCTGCAAAAGCGGCGTTTTGGTGCACCAAACGCACGTTTAGCACCAAAACTGTGCGAAAGCAGTGGTTTGGTGCAGGAAACGCTCATTTCGCGGCAAAAGCGGCGTTTTGGTGCACGAAACGCACGTTTCATGCCAAAACGGAGCAAACGCGGCGATTCGGTGCGCGAAACGCAGGTTTCGCTGCAAAAGCGGCGTTTTGGTGTACGAAACGCACGTTCAGCGTCAAAACTGTGCAAAAGCAGCGATTTGGAGCACGAAACGCATGTTTCTTGCCAAAACGGAGCAAAAGCGGCGACTCGGCGCGCGACACGCACGTTTCGCTGCAAAAGCGGCGTTTTGGTGCACGAAACGCACGTTTCTTGCCAAAACGGAGCACAAGCGGCGATTCGGTGCGCGAAACGCACGTTTCTTGCCGAAACGGAGCAAAAGCGGCGATTCGGTGCGCGAAATGCACTTTCGCTGCAAAAGCGGCGTTTTGGTGCACGAAACGCACGTTTAGCGTCAAAACTGTGCAAAAGCAGCGATTTGGAGCACGAAACGCACGTTTCTTGCCAAAACAGCGCTAAAGCGGCGATTCGGTGCGCGAAACGCACGTTTCGCTGCAAAAGCGGCGTTTTGGTGCGCGAAACGCACGCTTAGCGTCAAAACTGTGCAAAAGCGGCGTTTTGGTGCAGAAAACGCACGTTCAGCGTCAAAACTGTGCAAAAGCAGCGATTTGGAACACGAAACGCACGTTTTATGCCAAAACGGAGCAAAAGCGGCGATTCGGTGTGCGAAACGCAGGTTTCGCTGCAAAAGCGGCGTTTTGGTGTACGAAACACACGTTCAGCGTCATAACAGTTCAAAAGCAGCGATTTGGAGCACGAAACGCATGTTTCTTGCCAAAACGGAGCAAAAGCGGCGATTCGGTGCGCGAAACGCACGATTCGCTGCAAAAGCGGCGTTTTGGTACACGAAACGCACATTTCTTGCCAAAACGGAGCAAAAGCGGCGATTCGGTGCGCGAAACGCACGTTTCGCTGCAAAAGCGGCGTTTTGGTACACGAAACGCTCATTTCTTGCCAAAACGGAGCAAAGGCGGCGATTCGGTGCGCGAAACGCACGTTTCTTGCCAAAACGGAGCAAACGCGGCGATTCGTTGCGCGAAACACAGGTTTCGCTACAAAAGCGGCGTTTTGGTGCACGAAACGCACGCTTAGCGTCAAAACTGTGCAAAAGCGGCGTTTTGGAACACGAAACGCACGTTTCATACCAAAACGGAGCAAAAGCGGCAATTCGGTGCGCGAAACGCAGGTTTCGCTGCAAAAGCGGCGTTTTGGTGTACGAAACGCACGTTCAGCGTCACAACTGTGCGAAAGCAGCGATTTGGAACACGAAACGCACGTTTCATGCCAAAACGGAGCAAATGCGGCGATTCGGTGCGCGAAACGCAGGTTTCGCTGCAAAAGCGGCGTTTTGGTGCTCGAAGCGCACAGTTAGAGTCAAAACTGTGCAAAAGCAGAGATTTGGTGCACGAAACGCACGTTTCTTGCCAAAACGGAGCAAAAGCGGCGATTCGGTGCGCGAACCGCACGTTTCGCTGCAAAAGCGGCGTTTCGGTGCACGAAACGCACGTTCAGCGTCAAAACTGTGCAAAAGCAGCGATTTGGAACACGAAACGCACGTTTCTTGCCAAAACGGAGCAAAAGCGACGATTCGGGGCGCGAAACGCACGTTTCGCTACAAAAGCTGCGTTTTGCTGCACGAAACGCACGTTTCTTGCCAAAACGGAGCAAAAGCGGCGATTCGGTGCGCGAAACGCATGTTTCTTGCCAAAACGGAGCAAAAGCGGCGATTCGGTGCGCGAAACGCACGTTTCGCTGCAAAAGCGGCGTTTTGGTGCGCGAAACGCACGCTTAGCGTCAAAACTGTGCAAAGGCGGCGTTTTGGTGCACAAAACGCACGTTCAGCGTCAAAACTGTGCAAAAGCAGCGATTTGGAACACGAAACGCACGTTTCATGCCAAAACGGAGCAAAAGCGGCGATTCGGTGCGCGAAACGCAGGTTTCGCTGCAAAAGCGGCGTTTTGGTGTACGAAACACACGTTCAGCGTCACAACTGTTCAAAAGCAGCGATTTGGAGCACGAAACGCATGTTTCTTGCCAAAACGGAGTAAAAGCGGCGATTCGTTGCGCGAAACGCCCGTTTCGCTGCAAAAGCGGCGTTTTGGTGCACCAAACGCACGTTTAGCACCAAAACTGTGCGAAAGCAGTGGTTTGGTGCAGGAAACGCTCATTTCGCGGCAAAAGCGGCGTTTTGGTGCACGAAACGCACGTTTCATGCCAAAACGGAGCAAACGCGGCGATTCGGTGCGCGAAACGCAGGTTTCGCTGCAAAAGCGGCGTTTTGGTGTACGAAACGCACGTTCAGCGTCAAAACTGTGCAAAAGCAGCGATTTGGAGCACGAAACGCATGTTTCTTGCCAAAACGGAGCAAAAGCGGCGACTCGGCGCGCGACACGCACGTTTCGCTGCAAAAGCGGCGTTTTGGTGCACGAAACGCACGTTTCTTGCCAAAACGGAGCACAAGCGGCGATTCGGTGCGCGAAACGCACGTTTCTTGCCGAAACGGAGCAAAAGCGGCGATTCGGTGCGCGAAATGCACTTTCGCTGCAAAAGCGGCGTTTTGGTGCACGAAACGCACGTTTAGCGTCAAAACTGTGCAAAAGCAGCGATTTGGAGCACGAAACGCACGTTTCTTGCCAAAACAGCGCTAAAGCGGCGATTCGGTGCGCGAAACGCACGTTTCGCTGCAAAAGCGGCGTTTTGGTGCGCGAAACGCACGCTTAGCGTCAAAACTGTGCAAAAGCGGCGTTTTGGTGCAGAAAACGCACGTTCAGCGTCAAAACTGTGCAAAAGCAGCGATTTGGAACACGAAACGCACGTTTCATGCCAAAACGGAGCAAAAGCGGCGATTCGGTGTGCGAAACGCAGGTTTCGCTGCAAAAGCGGCGTTTTGGTGTACGAAACACACGTTCAGCGTCATAACAGTTCAAAAGCAGCGATTTGGAGCACGAAACGCATGTTTCTTGCCAAAACGGAGCAAAAGCGGCGATTCGGTGCGCGAAACGCACGATTCGCTGCAAAAGCGGCGTTTTGGTACACGAAACGCACATTTCTTGCCAAAACGGAGCAAAAGCGGCGATTCGGTGCGCGAAACGCACGTTTCGCTGCAAAAGCGGCGTTTTGGTACACGAAACGCTCATTTCTTGCCAAAACGGAGCAAAGGCGGCGATTCGGTGCGCGAAACGCACGTTTCTTGCCAAAACGGAGCAAACGCGGCGATTCGTTGCGCGAAACACAGGTTTCGCTACAAAAGCGGCGTTTTGGTGCACGAAACGCACGCTTAGCGTCAAAACTGTGCAAAAGCGGCGTTTTGGAACACGAAACGCACGTTTCATACCAAAACGGAGCAAAAGCGGCAATTCGGTGCGCGAAACGCAGGTTTCGCTGCAAAAGCGGCGTTTTGGTGTACGAAACGCACGTTCAGCGTCACAACTGTGCGAAAGCAGCGATTTGGAACACGAAACGCACGTTTCATGCCAAAACGGAGCAAATGCGGCGATTCGGTGCGCGAAACGCAGGTTTCGCTGCAAAAGCGGCGTTTTGGTGCTCGAAGCGCACAGTTAGAGTCAAAACTGTGCAAAAGCAGAGATTTGGTGCACGAAACGCACGTTTCTTGCCAAAACGGAGCAAAAGCGGCGATTCGGTGCGCGAAACGCATGTTTCGCCGCAAAAGCGGCGTTTTGGTGCACGAAACGCACGTTTAGCGTCAAAACAGTGCAAAAGTGGCGTTATTGTGCACGAAACGCACGTTTAGCGTCAAAACTGTGCAAAAGCAGCGATCTGGAGCACGAAACGCACGTTTCTCGCCAAAACGGAGCAAATGCAGCGATTTGGTGCACGAATCATACGATTCTTGCCAAAACGGAGCAAAAGCGGCGATTCGGTGCGCGAAACGCACGTTTCCCTGCAAAAGCGGCGTTTTGGTGCACGAAACGCACGTTTAGCGTCAACACTGTGCAAAAGCGGCGTTATGGTGCACGAAACGCACGTTTAGAGTCAAAACTGTGCAAAAGCAGCGATTTGTTGCACGAAACGCACGTTTCTTGCCAAAACGGAGCAAAAGCGGCGATTCGGTGCGCGAAACGCACGTTTCCCTGCAAAAGCGGCGTTTTGGTGCACGACACGCACGTTTAGCGTCAAAACTGTGCAAAAGCAGCGATTTGGAGAACGAAACGCACATTTCGCGGCAAAAGCGGCGTTTTGGTGCACGAAACGCACGTTTCATGCCAAAACGGAGCAAAAGCGGCGATTCGGGGCGCGAAACGCACGTTTCGCTGCAAAAGCGGCGTTTTGGTGCACGAAACGCACGCTTAGCGTCAAAACTGTGCAAAAGCGGCGTTTTGGTGCACAAAACGCACGTTTAGAGTCAAAACTGTGCAAAAGCAGCGATTTAGTGCAGGAAACGCACGTTTCTTGCCAAAACGAAGCAAACGCGGCGATTCGGTGCGCGAAACGCAGGTTTCGCTGCAAAAGCGGCGTTTTGGTTTACGAAACGCACGTTCAGCGTCAAAACTGTGCAATAGCAGCGATTTGGAGCACGAAACGCATGTTTCTTGCCAAAACGGAGCAAAAGCGGCGACTCAGCGCGCGAATCGCACGTTTCGCTGCAAAAGCGGCGTTTTGGTGCACGAAACGCACGTTTCTTGCCAAAACGGAGCAAAAGCGGCGATTCGGTGCGCGAAGCGCACGTTTCATGCCAAAACGGAGCAAAAGCGGCGATTCGGTGCGCGAAACGCACGTTTCGCCGCAAAAGCGGCGTTTTGGTGCACGAAACGCACGTTTAGCGTCAAAACAGTGCAAAAGTGGCGTTATTGTGCACGAAACGCACGTTTAGCGTCAAAACTGTGCAAAAGCAGCGATTTGGAGCACGAAACGCACGTTTCTTGCCAAAACGGAGCAAAAGCAGCGATTTGGTGCACGAATCATACGATTCTTGCCAAAACGGAGCAAAAGCGGCGATTCGGTGCGCGAAACGCACGATTCCATGCAACAGCGGCGTTTTGGTGCACGAAACGCACGTTTAGCGTCAAAACTGTGCAAATGCGGCGTTATTGTGCACGAAACGCACGTTTAGCGTCAAAACTGTGCAAAAGCAGCGATTTGGAGCACGAAACGCACGTTTCTTCCCAAAACCGAGCAAAAGCGGCGATTCGCCGCGCGAAACGCACGTTTCGCTGTAAAAGTGGCGTTTTGGTGCACGAAACGCACGTTCAGCGTCAAAACTGTGCAAAAGCAGCGATTTGGAGCACGAAACCCATGTTTCTTGCCAAAACGGAGCAAAAGCAGCGATTTGGTGCGCGAAACGCACGTTTCGCTGCAAAAGCGGCGTTTTGGTGCACGAAACGCACGTTTAGCGTCAAAACTGTGCAAAAGCAGCGATTTGGTGCACGAAACTCACGTTTCTTGCCAAAACGGAGCAAAAGCGGCGATTCGGTGCGCGAAACGCACGTTTCCCTGCAAAAGCGGCGTTTTGGTGCACGAAACGCACGTTTAGCGTCAAAACTGTGCAAAAGCAGCGATTTGGAGAACGAAACGCACGTTTCCTGCCAAAACGGAGCAAAAGCGCCGATTCGGTGCGCAAAACGCACGTTTCGCTGCAAAAGCGGCGTTTTGGTGCACGAAACGCACGTTTAGCGTCAAAACTGTGCAAAAGCAGCGATTTGGTGCACGAAACGCACGTTTCGCTGCAAAAGCGGCGTTTTGGTGCACGAAACGCACGTTTAGCGTCAAAACTGTGCAAAAGCAGCGATTTGGAGCACGAAACGCACGTTTCTTCCCAAAACGGAGCAAAAGAAGCGATTTGATGCACGAAACGCACGTTTCTTGCCAAAACGGTGCAAAAGCGCCGGTTTGGTGCGCGAAACGGACGTTTCGCTGCAAAAGCGGCGTTTTGGTGAACGAAACGCACGTTTACCGCCAAAACTGCAAAAGCAGCGATTTGGTGCACGAAACGCACGTTTCTTGCCAAAACGGACCAAAAGCGGCGATTAGGTGCGCGAAACGCACGTTTCGCTGCAAAAGCGGCGTTTTGGTGCACGAAACGCACGTTTATCGTCAAAACAGTGCAAAAGTGGCGTTATTGTGCACGAAACGCACGTTTAGCGTCAAAACTGCGCAAAAGCAGCGATTTGGTGCACGAAACTCACGTTTCTTGCCAAAACGGAGCAAAAGCGGCGATTCGGTGCGCGAAACGCACGTTTCCCTGCAAAAGCGGCGTTTTGGTGCACGAAACGCACGTTTAGCGTCAAAACTGTGCAAAAGCAGCGATTTGGAGAACGAAACGCACGTTTCCTGCCAAAACGGAGCAAAAGCGCCGATTCGGTGCGCAAAACGCACGTTTCGCTGCAAAAGCGGCGTTTTGGTGCACGAAACGCACGTTTAGCGTCAAAACTGTGCAAAAGCAGCGATTTGGTGCACGAAACGCACGTTTCGCTGCAAAAGCGGCGTTTTGGTGCACGAAACGCACGTTTAGCGTCAAAACTGTGCAAAAGCAGCGATTTGGAGCACGAAACGCACGTTTCTTCCCAAAACGGAGCAAAAGAAGCGATTTGATGCACGAAACGCACGTTTCTTGCCAAAACGGTGCAAAAGCGCCGGTTTGGTGCGCGAAACGGACGTTTCGCTGCAAAAGCGGCGTTTTGGTGAACGAAACGCACGTTTACCGCCAAAACTGCAAAAGCAGCGATTTGGTGCACGAAACGCACGTTTCTTGCCAAAACGGACCAAAAGCGGCGATTAGGTGCGCGAAACGCACGTTTCGCTGCAAAAGCGGCGTTTTGGTGCACGAAACGCACGTTTAGCGTCAAAACTGTGCAAAAGCAGCGATTTGGAGCACGAAACGCACGTTTCTCGCCAAAACGGAGCAAAAGCAGCGATTTGGTGCACGAATCATACGATTCTTGCCAAAATGGAGCAAAAGCGGCGATTCGGTGCGCGAAACGCACGTTTCCCTGCAAAAGCGGCGTTTTGGTGCACGAAACGCACATTTGGCGTCAAAACTGTGCAAAAGCAGCGATTTGGAGCACGAAACGCACGTTTCTTGCCAAAACGGAGCAAACGCGGCGATTCGGTGCGCGAAACGCACGTTTCGCTGCAAAAGCGGCGTTTTGGTGCACGAAACGCACGTTCAGCGTCAAAACTGTGCAAAAGCGGCGATTTGGAACACAAAACGCACGTTCCATTCCAAAACGGAGCAAAAGCGGGGATTCGCTGCGCGAAACGCACGTTTCGCTGCAAAAGCGGCGTTTTGTTGTACGAAACGCACGTTTAGCGTAATAACTGTGCAAAAGATTTGGTGCACGAAAGCACGTTTCTTGCCAAAACGGAGCAAAAGCGCCGATTCGCTGCGCGAAACGCACGTTTCTCGCCAAAAGAGTGCAAAAGCGGCGATTCGGTGCGCGAAACGCACGTTTCGCTGCAAAAGCGGCGTTTTGGTGAACGAAGCGCACGGTTAGAGTCAAAACTGTGCAAAAGCGGCGTTTTGGTGCACAAAACGCACGCTTATAGTCAAAACCGAGCAAAAGCAGCGATTTGGAGCACGAAACGCACGTTTCTTGCCAAAACGGAGCAAACGCAGCGATTCGGTGCGTGAAACGCAGGTTTCGCTGCAAAGGCGGCGTTTTGGTGTACGAAACGCACGTTCAGCGTCAAAACTGTGCAAAAGCAGCGATTTGGAGCACGAAACGCATGTTTCTTGCCAAAACGGAGCAAAAGCGGCGACTCGGCGCGCGAAACGCACGATTCTTGACAAAACGGAGCAAAATTGGCGATTCGGTGCGCGAAACGCACGTTCAGCGTCAAAACTGTGCAAAAGCAGCGATTTGGAGCACGAAACGCACGTTTCTTCCCAAAACGAAACAAAAGCGGCGATTCGGTGCGCGAAACGCGCGTTTCGCTGCAAAAGCGGCGTTTTGGTGCACGAAACGCACGCTTAGCGTCAAAACTGTGCAAAATCGGCGTTTTGGTGCACAAAACGCACGTTTAGAGTCAAAACTGTGCAAAAGCAGAAATTTGGCGCACGAAACGCACGTTTCTTGCCAAAACGGAGCAAAATCGGCGATTCGGTGCGCGAAACGCACGTTCAGCGTCAAAACTGTGCAAAAGCAGCGATTTGGAGCACGAAACGCACGTTTCTTTCCAAAACGGAACAAAAGCGGCGATTCGGTGCGCGAAACGCACGTTTCGCTGCAAAAGCGGCGTTTTGGTGCGCGAAACGCACGCTTAGCGTCAAAACTGTGCAAAAGCGGCGTTTTGGTGCACAAAACGCACGTTTAGAGTCAAAACTGTGCAAAAGCAGCGATTTAGTGCACGAAACGCACGTTTCTTGCCAAAACGGAGCAAACGCGGCGATTCGGTGCGCGAAACGCACGTTTCGCTGCAAAAGCGGCGTTTTGGTGCACGAAACGCACGTTCAGCGTCAAAACTGTGCAAAAGCAGCGATTTGGAACACAAAACGCACGTTTCATGCCAAAACGGAGCAAAAGCGGGGATTCGCTACGCGAAACGCACGTTTCACTGCAAAAGCGGCGTTTTGTTGTACGAAACGCACGGTTAGAGTCAAAACTGTGCAAAAGCGGCGTTTTGGTGCACAAAACGCACGCTTAGAGTCAAAACTGTGCAAAAGCAGCGATTTGGAGCACGAAACGCACGTTTCTTGCCAAAACGGAGGAAACGCGGCGATTCGGTGCGCGAAACGCAGGTTTCGCTGCAAAAGCGGCGTTTTGGTGTACGAAACGCACGCTTAGCGTCAAAACTGTGCAAAAGCGGCGTTTTGGTGCACAAAACGCACGTTTAGAGTCAAAACTGCGCAAAAGCAGCGATTTAGTGCACGAAACGCACGTTTCTTTCCAAAACGGAACAAAAGCGGCGATTCGGAGCGCGAAAGGCACGTTTCGCTGCAAAAGCGGCGTTTTGGTGCGCGAAACGCACGTTCAGCGTCAAAACTGTGCAAAAGCAGCGATTTGGAACACAAAACGCACGTTTCATGCCAAAACGGAGCAAAAGCGGGGATTCGCTACGCGAAACGCACGTTTCACTGCAAAAGCGGCGTTTTGTTGTACGAAACGCACGGTTAGAGTCAAAACTGTGCAAAAGCGGCGTTTTGGTGCACAAAACGCACGCTTAGAGTCAAAACTGTGCAAAAGCAGCGATTTGGAGCACGAAACGCACGTTTCTTGCCAAAACGGAGGAAACGCGGCGATTCGGTGCGCGAAACGCAGGTTTCGCTGCAAAAGCGGCGTTTTGGTGTACGAAACGCACGCTTAGCGTCAAAACTGTGCAAAAGCGGCGTTTTGGTGCACAAAACGCACGTTTAGAGTCAAAACTGCGCAAAAGCAGCGATTTAGTGCACGAAACGCACGTTTCTTTCCAAAACGGAACAAAAGCGGCGATTCGGAGCGCGAAAGGCACGTTTCGCTGCAAAAGCGGCGTTTTGGTGCGCGAAACGCACGTTCAGCGTCAAAACTGTGCAAAAGCAGCGATTTGGAGCACGAAACGCACGTTTAGAGTCAAAACTGTGCAAAAGCAGCGATTTAGTGCTCGAAACGCACGTTTCTTGCCAAAACAGAGCAAACGCGGCGATTCGGTACGCGAAGCGCACGTTCCGCTGCAAAAGCGGCGTCTTGGTGCACGAAACGCACGTTCAGCGTCAAAACTGTGCAAAAGCAGCGATTTGGAACACGAAACGCACGTTTCATGCCAAAACGGAGCAAAAGCGGCGATTCGGTGCGCGAAACGCAGGTTTCGCTGCAAAAGCGGCGTTTTGGTGCACGAAATGCACGTTCAGCGTCAAAACTGTGCAAAAGCAGCGATTTGGAGCACGAAACGCACGTTTCTTCCCAAAACGGAACAAAAGCGGCGATTCGGTGCGCGAAACGCACGTTCAGCGTCAAAACTGTGCAAAAGCAGCG
The DNA here is from genome assembly GCA_943735885.1 of Stelis phaeoptera. Taxonomy (NCBI): domain Eukaryota; kingdom Metazoa; phylum Arthropoda; class Insecta; order Hymenoptera; family Megachilidae; genus Stelis; species Stelis phaeoptera. The sequence goes on from CALSEM010000075.1 coordinate 64,212, forward strand.
ATTTGTAGAACGAAACGCACGTTTCTTGCCAAAACGGAACAAAAGCGCCGATTCGGTGCGCGAAACGCACGTTTCGCTGCAAAAGCGGCGTTTTGGTGCACGAAACGCACGTTTCTTGCCAAAACGGAGCAAAAGCGGCGATTCGGTGCGCGAAACGCACGTTTCGCTGCAAAAGCGTTGTTTTGGTGAACGAAGCGCACGGTTAGAGTCAAAACTGTGCAAAAGCAGAGATTTGGTGCACGAAACGCACGTTTCTTGCCAAAACGGAGCAAAAGCGGCGATACGGTGTGCGAAACGCACGTTTCGCTGCAAAAGCGGCGTTTTGGTGCATGAAACGCACGTTCAGCGTCAAAACTGTGCAATAGCAGCGATTTGGAACACGAAACGCACGTTTCATGCCAAAACGGAGCAAAAGCGGCGATTCGGTGCGCGAAACGCAGGTTTCGCTGCAAAAGCGGCGTTTTGGTGTACGAAACGCACGTTTAGCGCCAAAACGGAGCAAAAGCGGCGATTCGGTGCGCGAAACGCACGTTTCGCTGCAAAAGCGGCGTTTTGGTGCACGAAACGCACGTTTCTTGCCAAAACGGAGCAAAAGCGGCGATTCGGTGCGCGAGTCGCACGTTTCGCTGCAAAAGCGGCGTTTTGGTGCACGAAACGCACTGTTAAGCAACAGACATCAGTCAGCATTCACCCACTAAAATCCAGGTCAACCAAATTCCAGGCCACCAGTTCTGCTACGATCAGCGATACATTAAATATATAAGCCCAAATTAAAAGACACAAAGAGCTCTTTTTCCGATCAACTTGTTACGCGAATCGTCGTGTAGTTTCCATGTCAAAATAAATCGTTTTGCCGTGAAAATCTAATTTTATAACAAAAACCTCATTCTGTACGTCGCGGCATAACAGTGTGAGTGTTCAACTGGCGATCCTGCCAGGATATATACAAGTTCACCGAAGAGGAACACGTAACAACCTGAAGATTATAGTATTCTGCGGAATACTAGCACCAAGCTGCCAGCCATAACCACGATTAGAAAAAGACGAGGAATGCTGACCGTCATCCTGCTACTGTAAGTAAATGTCTGAATCAACTTGATCGAAAACTAAGAAACTCGATACTACTCGAGCAACACCAATCGAAGAAGATAACCACGATTTAAGCATTATCACAATGAACCACGACGATTTGGTAGTAAACCAAATTCCAGTTCCTGATATTCCGAGCCTTGCAATACCACGAATTAGCGAAATTGGAACCGCACAAAATATTGACGAAAAAGAAAAAACGTTAAAACAATGTAAAGCCGCACTTGACTTCATAAGTTCTTTTGACGGATACAACATTAGCACTGAAAAATGGATATTTCAAATTAAACTAGGATTACAAACGGTAGTCGACCACAGAATGTTTATTGCTCTAGTCCTGGTGAACAGAACATCAGGGGGCGCGCAACGCATTCTCAATAATAAATTCATAACCGAAATAAACGAACTAGAAAGCGCCGTAGAACAAGAATTCGGACTGTCAAAAAGTAAGGACCTATTAGTACATGAAAGAACAAACCTCAGACAAGACCGCGACGATATTAGAACATACATCAAGAAATTTAATCTATTACATCAGAATATAATTAGAGCCATAAGCAACGATAAACGATTTAATACCACAGAAAAAAATGGTAATCTACCTCGTAGAAGAAGACAATTCACTCGCAACGTTCATTAGGAATCTGAATCAACCGCTCAGATCAATAGTATGGCAATCGCGACCTTCAACATTAAAACAAGCACAAGATCTCGCGTATGAAGCATGTAGAGAAGAAGAATTAACAAATAGAACAACAGTTCACGGCCAGAGTAGACATACAGCACGACCAAATTTCAGACAATTCGCGTATGAGAAACCTCGGCAAACCTATCAGAACCCCAGCAGCAGCGCGCCACACCAACAACCACGATATTCCGGTTCACAACAGCGAACACTACCACCGCATTCACGTCCCGCCATCATGCCACCACCAATTACCTGCTTTAATTGTAACCAAGGAGGGCATTACTCGCGTAACTGTAAAAATTTTCGCAAAAGTATAGCCGACCACGGACCCAACATACCATATTCACAGCCCGAAAAGACAGAAACACCGATACAGCAATCAGAATATCGCTCCGAATGGGAAATCATGACCAAAGCAACTTCCAACACAGACGATTCCTTATCGACACCAGAGCAGGAATAAATATCATAAAAACTACCCCGGTAGTCGAAACTGGACTATTGACGCGTAAACGACGAACCAGTTTCCAAGGAATAACGAATGAAAAGCTAACTTCGGAAAGAGAAGCACGCATAGATATAGGAGACAGAACACACTTATTAGCCATTGTACCCGACGATTTCCCCTTAGAAGAAGACGGAATATTGGGAATGCCCTTCCTCGAGAGTGAAGGTGCAAAGATTAATATCAAAAAGAAAACATTAGAGCTAAGCGAAACCGTTCACCGACTCATGAAGATCCAAATCCCGCGGAGCAGGATCATTAAGTTACGGGAAAACACAAGGTTAGCTCATATTAGTGATGAAAGCGAAAGGAAGAAATTAAGCGATCTAATCGAAAAATACCACGATATATTTGCATTCCCGGACGATGAGTTACCTGAAACAAGGCTCGCGAGCCACGAAATTTACACGAAAGATGAAGTCCCAATAAACGTAAAGCAGTACAGATACCCGCACGTTCATAAAAAAGAAATCCGCAGACAAATAGGTGAAATGGTAAACAAAGGAATCTTGCGAGATTCAGATTCACCCTACAATAGTCCGCTCTGGATAGTTCCGAAGAAAATCGATGCCAGCGGAAAAAGAAAATGGAGAATCGTCATCGATTATAGGAAATTAAACGATAAAACGATACACGATGCGTACCCGCTACCCAACCCATCCGATATATTTGACCAGTTAGGTGAAGCTCGTTATTATAGCGCATTTGATCTCGCTAGCGGCTTTCACCAAATTCCGATGAACCAGAATAGTGTGCAAAAAACTGCATTTTCAACCGAAAACGGGCACTACAAATTTCTACGAATGCCCTTCGGTCTTAAAAACGCACCAGCTACGTTCCAACGGATGATGAATAAAGCCTTACGTGGATTATTGGGTAAGACATGCTTAGTATACTTGGACGACATCATTGTGTGGGGTAGAACACCAGAAGAACATAGAGACAGGCTTCAGTTATTATTCCAACGCCTGCGGGAAGTTGGACTTCGTTTACAGCCCGATAAATGCGAATATCTAAGCACCGAACTAAAATACTTAGGACACGTGATCACACCGGAAGGAATAAAACCCAATCCAGATAAAATACGCGACGTCGTGGAATTCCCAGTACCAAAAACCATCAAGAGCGTTAGAGAATTTTTAGGACTTGCAAATTACTATAAACGATTTATATCTAAATTCTCACAGAAGGCAAAACCACTGAACCAATTATTGGAAAAGGATGTCCCATTTAAGTGGGACAACGCTTGCGAGCACGCATTCCAGCAACTGAAAAAAGAGTTAGTCAGCGATAACGTATTAGCTTGCCCGAATTTCGACAAAGAGTTCATATTAAACGTCGACGTCAGCGGTACTGGTATAGGTGCAATACTAGCACAGAGAGACGTAAACGGAAAAGAAAGGCCGATAAGCTACGCAAGCAGAAACCTCAATGAAGCCGAGTGCAAATACAGCACTAAAGACAAAGAAACTTTAGCTATTGTCTGGAGCGTGAAACATTTTCGACCTTATTTATTTGGAAGACATTTCAAAATTTATACAGACCACCAACCCATACCATATATAGACAAAAGTAGAAATCCAACAGCAATGCAAGAACGATGGCGAGTTATACTCATGGAATACGATTACGAAATCATTTATAAGAAAGGCGCAGATAATGGAAATGCAGATAATGGAAATGCAGATGCATTGAGTCGTAATCCAGTACGTATCACACGAAAATCGAGACCAGCACTTCGAAGAAACATCATCTTCAGTGAAGACATCAGTGAAGATAAACTATTCGTAGATTTCCGACTTGAAAAGCAATTTGGCTACAAGTATGAAGATAACTATTTAATTTTTGAAGCTAGCGAATATAACGACCAAACGATTAGAGAAGCCTTTGAAACCACGCGGAATCTCATTATTGGTAACGAAGTTAACGATTTTACCTTAAATTTCAAGCATTTGATACACTTGTCAGTAATCTCAGAAAAACAAATTAAAGATCTACTTTTAGAAATTCTTTACGACCCTTCTATTAATATAGTTTTATTGACCAAAGATTTGAAAACTCCAGAAACTGAGCACGAGAAATTCGAAATAATTAGACGCGCACACGATACTTTAATAGGAGGCCACGCAGGAATCAGAAAAACTATAGCAAGAGTAAGAGACACGTATACCTGGATAGGACTACACCGCGACATCAGTAACTATATTAATGAATGTTTAACACGTCAAGAAGTTAAAATTGTTGAGGATATCGGGAAACCCCACATTTGTGTGTGTGTGTTTTGTGTGTGTGTGTGTGCGCGCGCTGTACTACGCACCGGCGTCGTCGCTGGCCGATCGTTTTTGTTTTGCGACGGTTACGACGTCGCCGCGGTTTCCTACCGTGGAGTCCCATCGCATTAGCGATCGCATAAAGACATATTGTTCCACCGCGCTAAATAATAAATATTCTTTATTATATTTAACCATCTTGGTCGTTTTTGTTACCTTCAACAGGTTATGGACCCAGGAGGTGATTGTTAAAATAAGTGTACGCGCTGGTGGAACTGTTTGTGACTCTCCAGTATAAAAATGGAAGCCGCTAATTTAAAAGTGGAAAAACTCCGTGACAAGGACAATTGGCACCAATGGCGTTTCGTGATTCGCACATTGTTAGAAGAAGACGACGACGCGATGAACGTGTGCGAAGGAGGGCTTGTTCGCCCTGGAGAAGGTGTAGATGCTTACGATGTCAAGCTTCAGAGATTCCAAGGCAGACAAAGCCGCGAGAAAGTTGATTGTCACGACAGTTGAAAGAAAACCGTTAGAGCTTCTATTAAATTGTAATACAGCGAGAGAGATGTGGACAAAATTGAGTGCGGTTTACGACATGAAGTCGGACGAAAATTTATCACTGATACAAAAACAATTTTTCGATTACAAGTGGGTATCTAGTGAGAGTGTCGCACACAACGTGTCTAAGCTGGAACAGCTTGTGTCTAAGATGAAGAGTCTCGGCGGTCAAATACCGAATTCGATGTTACTATCACGTATTCTTTCCACACTGCTGTCAAAGTTTAACTATTTCCATAGTGCGTGGGATTCCGTGGATGAGACGAAGAAGACATTGGAAAATTTGACGTCGCGCTTGATGGCCGAGGAAGCAAGGCTTCAGAGTCGAGAATGCCACGAAGAAAGCTCGGTCGCTTTGGTTGCCGGATCGCGACAGCGGAGCAGCGTTAACTCCCGCAATAGTTATCAAAACAGGGGGAGGTCGGTCGGACCTTTTAAGGGGAAATTCGCTTGCTATACGTGCGGAACAACAGACCATGCAAGGAAGGATTGTCCCGGTTGTTTCAAGTGTGGCTCAAAAATGCATCTTAGACGGAATTGCCCGAAGGGGGGAGAGAAGACGGAAACACGAGGCAGCGAAAATTCAACTGGCGCTTCGCAGAAGTATCCAACGGTCAGGCAGGCTTTTCTCGGAACATGCGGAGATACCGACGATGAGTACTGGGTACTGGACTCGGGAGCGACGGATCACATGACACATCGGAACGACTGGTATTCAACATATGAAAAATTCAATACTCCGGTAATTGTAAAGGTCGGAACTGGCGACGAAACACCTGCGTATGGTAAGGGCAACATAGATATTGAAACTTTTGTAAACGGCGAGCGAATCCCGAGCACATTGTACGACGTACTATATGTGCCGTATTTGTCAAGAAATCTATTTTCTGTTAAAGTTGCCGCGAAAAAGGGCATTGATTATTCTATAACGGATCACGGGTCGCGATGCGTTTTGTCGTATAATAATAAACCTATAGTAACGGGTTTGGACGTCGGTGCTTTGTATAAATTAGATCTACGCGTGGTTCATCAGAATGAGTGTGATATCGCCGGTAAAGTTGAGGACTTACAATTGTGGCACGAACGACTCTGCCACCAGGACAAGAGGCATGTTAAAAATTTTCTAAAAAGTATAGGTATAGAAACTCTTGATGTGGCTCATGACATATGTGATGGGTGTGCGTTCGGTAAGCATCATAGGACGGTTTTTCATAAAAGATCCGATCGTGCGACAAAGGTTCGCGAAGTTATACATACTGACGTTTGCGGACCTATGCAACAAGAATTACGGCGTTGCCGAGCATGATAACCGTACTATAGTTGAAGCCGCGCGTTCTATGATTTACTCGAGATCCGATATTTCTTTATACTTATGGGCAGAAGCGATGAATACTGCGGTTTACGTTATTAATAGAACAGGCCCAACAAAACAACCGATTAAAACGCTGTACGAACTCTGGTACGGGAAAAACGCGAATGTTGGTAACCTTAAGGTTTTCGGAACGGAATGCTTCGCTCACGTTCCGAAAGAAAAGCGGAGAAAACTTGATAGGAAATCAGTTTTTAGTCACTTAGTCGGTTACATAGAGAATTGTAAGGGTTACCGCATATACGTGCCGAATTTGGGGGACGTGATTTTAAGTCGCGACGTTCTATTTAAGATAGAAAAGCTAGCTCCAAACAACGCTATTGTGAATCCGTCAGATTACCCTGCGAACGTTCTTGATCATTCCGGCGAAATAGATGACAAAAATCTCGAAAGTTGTAATCAAGAAAAAACCGATAAGGTGAATGAACCTTTGCAATGTACGAATTCGAAAGAGGAATCGAATGTAAGGCAGCTAAGAGACCGGAGCAAATTGCAGAAACCGGATCTGTACGGTTTGCCTGTAACATATTTAACGGAAACGTTACCTGCAACTTATGCAGACGCCATAAATTCGGTTGACAAGGATGCATGGATATTGGCTATGCAGGACGAGATTAATTCTTTACACGAAAATAAGACGTGGGTGCTTGTTGAAAAACCTAAAGATAAAAAGGTTATTACAAGTCGCTGGGTTTTCGCGAAAAAACTTAACATGGACGGTACCGAAAGGCACAAGGCTCGTTTAGTGATTAGGGGTTGTTCACGAGTCGAGGGACTCGACTACAACGAAACGTTTAGTCCGGTCGTACGTTTCGAAACAATTAGCTTATACGGCCGTTTAAACGAAGAAATCTTTATGAAACAACCGGAAGGTTTTGGTGACGGTACGTCTCGGGTTTGTAAACTTTTAAAAAGCCTGTATGGTCTGAAGCAGGCTCAGAGGTATTGGGCAGAGGTTTTGAATGTTTTTCTTGCAAAATTCGGATTCAAACCGAGCACGGCAGATCCATGTATGTTTGTGTAAGACGAAAACGATGGGAAAATATTTCTAGCGGTTTACGTGGACGACGGGCTCCTGGCTGCCACTAGCGATGCGTTGATCGATAAATTTTTTGAAAAACTAAGCGAAGAGTTTAAAACGACCAGCACTAAAAATGTGAACTGTTTTCTTGGAATGGAAATAGATATTTTGAACGATGGCTCTATTTTTATTAGTCAGGCTAAATATACAGCAAAAATTTTAGAGAGATTTAACATGAGCAGTGCGAATAGCGTTTCCACTCCAATCGAAACTGGATGGAACACAAATGATTCTAAAAAAAATATGAGCGCAATTCCATATCGTGAGGCCGTTGGAAATTTAATGTTTTTACAAATTAGTACTAGACCCGACATAAGTTTTGCGGTAAACAAAGCGTCTAGGAGTCTCGAAAATCCGAGCGAGGCCGATTGGTCACTGATAAAGCGTATTATGCGATATTTAAAGGGCACCGCAGATATTGGTTTACTATATACAAAAACCGGTTCTTTTGAGTGTTTTAGTGACGCTGATTTTGCGGGAGATGATATGACGCGAAAATCGACTTCGAGTGTTGTTTGTAAATTCGCCGATGCAGCCGTAGTATGGCAGAGTAAGCGACAACAAAGCGTGGCTTTATCGACAACCGAAGGTGAATGTGTCAGCGCTTCTTCATCGTGTAAGGAAATCGTTTGGCTAAAAAGATTGTTAACCGAGTGCGGGCAAAAGCTGGACCCTTATCAATTATCCATTGATAATATGAGTGCCATAAAGTTAATTAAAAATCCCGAATTTCACCAATGAAGTAAACACATAGATGTTAAGTATCATTTTATCCGTGACCTATACGAAAGGGGTGAAATCAAAATTACATACGTTAAAACAGACGAACAAATCGCAGATATTTTTACGAAAGCATTGGCGAAGCCACGTTTCGAATATTTAAGATCGAAATTAGGTCTTATAAGGAAAAGCGAAATTAGAGATAAGATCAGTTACCATTAATATTCTTTACTCTTAATACGCAAATGTGGAGTTTCAGGGAGAGTGTTAAGGATATCGGGAAACCCCACATTTGTGTGTGTGTGTGTGCGCGCGCTGTACTACGCACCGGCGTCGTCGCTGGCCGATCGTTTTTTGTTTTGCGACGGTTACGACGTCGCCGCGGTTTCCTACCGTGCAGTCCCATCGCATTAGCGATCGCATAAAGACATATTGTTCCACCGCGCTAAATAATAAATATTCTTTATTATATTTAACCATCTTGGTCGTTTTTGTTACCTTCAACAAAAATCAATAGAAAACCGACGCGCATGCCAATCCAGATCACCGATACACCAATGGCCTTCAATGACAAAATTGCAATGGACATCGTGGGTCCCTTGACAGAGGATGCTGAAGGTTATAAATATATTCTCACAATTCAAGATCAACTCTCCAAATACTTAGAAGCAATCCCATTAAAAGACCAACAAGCTAAGACAATATCTAGAACGCTGTTGAACCATTGGATATTACGCTACGGAACTTCTAAAATTATTATGACTGACCAGGGAATAAACTTTACTAGTAATATATTAAAAGAACTCAGTAACTTGCTGGGTTTTGATCTAAAACATACAACGGCATTCCATCCAGAAACAAACGGTAGCCTCGAAAGAACACACGCAGTCTTAAAAGATTTTTTCAGAGCTCTAATGAATATAACAGAAGAACCAACGCCTTGGAATCTCCAACTCCAAGCTGCCGTATATTCCTACAACACAACGATTCATTCGGCAATAGGAATTAAACCTTTCTGTCTAGCGTTCGGTAGAGAACCACCCGAATTGAGCCAACTAGAAGACGATAGTAACGAGCAGATAACATATTCCGACTTTGTAGAAAGCATCAAGGCACTCGTAAACAGGATCAGTAAATAAGCATACAACGCCCTAGTAGATAGCAAATCCAAAGTAAAAATGAAATATGATAAAACTATTAAGCCATTAACTTTAGAACCAGGAGACTGGGTCTGAATGCGTAACCAAGGAAGAGATCGATTACAGGGTTTGACGAAACCATTTTTAGGCCCATACCAAGTTATACAACTTGTCGGAGATGTTAACGCAGTCGTAAATGTTAATAAAAGAGAACAACTTGTACATTTAAATTGTCTAAAGTATGCAAATATGTCATCTATTTTAGATTCTCCGCCTGGGGATATGTCGACTGCGAACCAATAACCATTACACCCATGGACACGCAACCAAACTTGTACTTCGATGCACCTGGAACTACACGACTATACCATAAAACATGGACTACCCTAGTTTGGTATGATTTAAATACCCTCTACGATACGGAAACGATTATTTCTAACCTTCTAAGAAATTCGAAACGCAACGAACTAATTAATGATAGATTTAACAAAATAGAAACAAAACGTTACATAATTTTAGCTAGCATAGGTATAACCCAACATACTTGAGCTAAACACGGGTGGCTGAACCCAATAGGAGATCTAGCTAGTCTTCTTTTCGGAACCCTCAGCCAAAAGGATGCCGAATACTACAATAACGAAATAGATCAATTCTACAAAGATAACCATAGAATTACTAATTTGATCAATAACGAAACGACAATAGTTGAAGGAGTAATAACGAATATGAAACAATTAGCGAAAAAGACACATGACATGATAGCGACAACAAATGCAGAGGTTAACAAATTAATAGATAGAGAACGGGAACTAGAATTAGAGCTAACAATAAGTACGTATCTTTCGGTATACGAAAGCATCTTAGCCACTATTCGAATCACGCTTAACAATGCTAAACTAGGGCAAATCGACCCTATGATACTCCCTATGAGTTATTTTATGAAACACTTGAAAGAAATCGAATCAAAATACGGGTCACACAAACTTTTGTATCCTGTAAATTTTGCGAACGCATATAAAATTCTCCAATTTGCAGACGTAAACATATTCACTCTAAAAACCTCACGACTTTGTTTTGAAATTAGAATCCCAGTCCATGAAGACAGTATTTATAGCTATTTCCAGATAATACCAATACCACAAATTGCAAACGACGATTTAATCTTTATTTCAATACCTGAAAAATTTGTATACTGAGATGCACAAACCCGATCCTACATATTTCCCGCAATCTCACAGAAACAAAACTGTAAAACACACTACAACATTAATATCTGCGAAAGAAACACATCACAGCAAAATTCAATTGTCCAAAACCCATGCTTAACAAAAGCCCTACATGTACTACCGGCATCAGAATCAGACTGTCCGCTAAGAATTGCAAAATTCACAGAAACCATATTTATACAATTACAACCAAACACAGAATGGATAACAATTTCACGCGATACAGAAAGTATTCATGTAACTTGCCCGAATGACCCAAACACTTACACAAAGTCGTTAAAAAATATTAATTTTATAAAATTAGAAGTAGTAGAGCTAGGTATGTTCTGGATAAAGTGGGGAGGCTCCGAGGGGGAGTGACGTCACGCGGGGAGGGGTGGGGGTGACGTCATGGGGGAGTGACGTCACGGTGGGTAGGGGAGGGGGTGACGTCACGCGGGGAGGGGTTTGACGGTAGGGGAGGGGGTGACGTCACGAGGGGGAGGGGAACCGACTACTCCCCTCCCCGCGTGTCGTCACATCTGGGGAGTGACGTCATGGTGGGGATGGGGTGGGTTTGACGTCACGTGGGGAGGGGAGGAGTCGGTTCCCCTCCCCACGTGACGTCGCCCTCCCCTCCCTATGGTAACTGGTATCCAACGGTCGATAAATGTAGATGGTGCTGGTGAGGGAATATCGACGGTCGGTAAATGTATGTGGCGAAGGAATACCGAAGGCCGGTAATTGTAGATGGTGCTAGTGGAGAATACTGTGAGTTATTAAATGTAGGCGGTCGGTAAATGTAGGTAGCGTTGGCGATGGAATACCATCCAATATTATCCAATAGCATATTACAATCTGCAAATGTGATTTCAAATATTATATTTTTTAATACATTTATGCGCTATGCATAGCATTGTATGTATACAATACAATCTTTCAGAAAAAGTTTCCTTTCTATCTCAGCGGTTCTTACAATGTACAAAGCAGATGATACGCGAGATAATAGTGGGAAACCATGTGAATTGTTATCGTGATACTCGTGACGGTGTTGTGCGAACTGTCGTCATGATGTTCGCGAGCATGGTGATATAATAGTGGGAGACCGTGCGAATTGTTATCGTGATACTCATGAGGGTGTTGTGCGAATTGTCATCATGATGTTCGCGATGGTGATGAGATAATTGGGGGGGGGGTGGGCACACCTGGTCTCTGCAGAGGAGCACGATATGCGTGGTGGGGGGCGAAGCATATATAATGATGTTGTATGGTGTCCCAGCGATGCATAATTTCCTGCAGTAATGCTTAAGTTGCCTGTACATCATTTTTGCGGAGGATTGTACATCCGCATGGATATGCGTAAGTGAGATTTCAAGCAGTATAACTTTTTCCATCTAATATAGTTTTGCATGGTATGAAAAAATCATTTTTTTTTGTATGATATTTCAGAATTTATCCAAATTGGGTACATGCAAACTGTGCGGCGGCTCCGCCGAATGGAGCGCCGCCGGCAAGAGATTTTGTGGGTCGAAGCCGATTGGTGGGGGCCAGATATTTTCTGCCTCCGCCAGTTGTTTGGGGAGGAGGAGTACCTGGTGAGAATTGTTGTTAATGATATGATAGACAACTTCTGCTTTATGCATATAAATGTTTAATTTATGTTTTCTTCCTTTTACAGGAGTGGTGATTCATCCCCCTCATATTAATTATTATTACTACTATTATCATCATTATTATTATTATTATTATTATTATTATCATTATTATTGCCCTGGGCAAGGCGGGATCCGTCCGGCGGATGGAGCCCAAACAGACCATCGAACTGAGGGACCTCGACTGCCTCACCACACCTGGTGAGGTGGAAGAGGCCCTCAGGGCTGAATTGGGGGACTCCGCCGGGGACATACGGGTCCACGTAACGAAGGAGAACGCCCGGGGCCAAAAGCTCGCTATAGTCGAGCTCGAGGAGAGGGCGGCGGCCAGAATCATGGACCGCGGCCGTCTGAGGGTCGGGATGGTAATATCCCGGCCCAGAAAGAGGACCACGGCCACCAGGTGCTTTAGGTGCCTGGGATACGGCCACCTGGCACGAGGCTGTAAGGGCCCCGACCGGCAGCATAATTGCTACCGGTGCGGGGAGAAGGGGCACACAGCCAACGGCTGCCAAAAGCCCCCTAAGTGCCCGGTCTGCGCCGACCTCGGTCGCAAGGACGCAGACCTAGCGCACGTTCTGGGTTCCGGCGCCTGCAAGGCGTACCGCGACGCCCTGGCCGAGGCCAAGAGAAGAAATGGCTAAGGTGCTTCAGGGCAACCTGCACCGAAGCCGCGTCGCGGACGCTCTTCTCGAGCAGTTACGGCGCGAGCAGGAGACCGACATCCTCCTGCTCTCAGAGCCGTACAGAGCTCGAGAAGACCCGACGTGGTTCGCCGACACGTTGGGGACCGCTGCGATTTGGATCCCGGATTCTTCCAGGTTCCGGGTCCAATCGCACGGTGCAGGCGCCGGGTTTGTCTGGGTAAGGGGAGAGGGCTTGACGCTCTTCAGCGTGTACCTCTCCCCTAACGACCGCATCGCGGAGTTTCGTGAGAAGATCGAGGTTCTCGAAGACGCCATCCAGGATACGGTCGGTGGATGCATCGTCGGAGGGGACTTCAACGCGAAGGCGGTCGAGTGGGGAATGCCCAGACCGGACACCAGGGGACGGCTGATCGTCGAGCTATCGGCGCGCCAGAACCTGGTGATCCAAAACAGAGGGTCGTCCACGACCTTCCGAAGGTTCGGGTATCAGGAGACCATCGTGGATGTCACGATGGCTTCCGAAGATGTCGCACCCCGTGTCGAGGACTGGAGAGTCATTGAAGACTACACGGGGAGCGACCACCAATACATAGTCTTCCGCGTAGCCGGGAGGAGATGGAGCAGCAGGGTTCCACCACCGCATCGGGGGTGGAACCTTGGAACGCTCGATAAGAACAGCTTCGAGCAGGCCCTCCAAGGTGGACTGCAGAACATCCTGCAGCCCACGGGAGGGCCCTCCTCCCGACTGACGGTAGAGAGACTCGTCGACGCGACCATGGGCGCCATCCACACGGCGTGCGATGCGTCGATGAGCCGCGGAAGACCGCGCGGGCCCAAAGGGGCCGCGTATTGGTGGTCTGGCGACATCGCCGACCTTCGGAAGGACTACCATCGTCTGCGGCGTCGAGCCCAGCGCGCTAGGTGCACTGCGGAAGGCGAGGCCCTGTGGGAATCGTACAGGGCCAAACGCAGGGAGCTGCGCCACTCGATAAGGGTGAGTCAGCGGCGCTGCTGGGAGGACCTCCGGGAGGAGGTCAATCGGGATCCGTGGGGTCTAGGGTACCGCATCGTGCGTCGCAAGATCGGTGCCCAAAACGGCCCCACGGTCCTTCCCGCAGACGAGGCATCGGCGATCGTGGACGCCCTCTTTCCGGACCATCCGGAACGGGAGCGGCGTTCGACGGGGCTGCAGGCGGAGGAATTCCCCCCCTTCACCCTGCAAGAGATGCAGGACGCAGCCCGGACCTTCCGCAACAGGCAGGCCCCGGGCCCAGACGGCATTCCGGCGGAGGTGGTGAAGCTGGCGGTGCAGCTTCGCCCTCTACCTCTGCTGGACATGCTCAACGCATGTCTAGGTTCCGGCTACTGGCCGGCTCGATGGAAGATCCAGCGCCTTGCGCTGATCAGTAAAGGCAAGGCCCAGCTTACCGGCCCGTCCGCATACCGTCCTATCTGTATGCTGGACACGGCCGGTAAGCTGCTGGAGAAAATGGTCAAGCCCAGCCTCCTCTCAGCTATAAAGGAGGCGGGGGACTTATCGGGCCGGCAGTACGGCTTTCGGAGCGGAAGGTCCACCGTCGACGCCATAAGGGAGGTGACGGAGGCCGCCGACAGGGCGGAGACCGGTAACCGGCACAGCTGGCGAGTCGTCCTCGTAGCCACGTTGGACGTCAGGAACGCCTTTAACTCGGCGAGTTGGAAGGGGATACTCGCGGCCCTGGAAATCAAATTCCAGGTGCCGGACTATCTCCTCCGTCTATTGGAGGATTATTTCTCCGACCGTGTCCTTGTATTCGACACGGTCGAGGGACGACGGAGGAGAAGAGTCTCCGCAGGTGTCGCTCAGGGCTCCATTTTGGGTCCCGATCTGTGGAACGCGTTCTACGACGACATCCTGCGGATCGAGTTCCCCAGCGAAGCATTCCTGGTGGGCTACGCGGACGACGTAGCGGCAGTCATTGTCGCCCGCAACACGGAGTGCGCACAGTACGGCCTGAACCAGGTCATGAGGCGAGTGCAGAGATGGATGGACGACGTCGGTCTTCGATTAGCATCGGAGAAGACCGAAATCGTCGTCCTGTCCAGGCGAAGGATCCCCACGGAAATCCCTTTCCGTGTGAGATCCCACAACATCGTCGCCAAGCCTGCCGTGAGGTACCTGGGGCTCCTGCTAGACTCAAAGCGGACCTACTGGGTACATATAAGGCAGGCAGCGGACAGGGCGGCGGTTATCACGTCGTCCCTGGCTCGCCTCATGGCCAATATCGGAGGACCAAGGTCGGCGAAGCGGAGACTCCTGATGACCTCAGCAGAGGCTGTACTACTGTACGGCGCGGAGGTCTGGGCGGATGCCCTCCGCTTCGAGAAGTACCGCCGCAGACTAGCGGCGGTCCAAAAGAGGTGCGCACTCCGAGTGGCATGTTTTTACAGAACTGTCGCGGAACCAGCTGTGCTGGTGATTGCCGGTATGGCGCCGATAGACCTGCTTGCCCAACAGCGCAAGCAGGTCTATGAAGCCAAGAAAAGCGGCCAGGAGAAGGCCGAGGCGAAGAGGATGGCTCGCGAGCGCACCCTGCATCGCTGGCAGCTTAAGTGGAGTGAGGAGACCCGGGGGCGCTGGACCAGGAGACTCATACCTAGTCTCGGTCCCTGGGTCGATAGGAAGCGCGGCGAGGTGGATTACTACCTTACCCAAGCCTTGAGTGGGCACGGATATTTCCGTGCCTATCTCTTCAGGATGGGTAAGGCCACCTCGCCGTCATGTGGGTACGGCTGCCGCGATGCGGAGGACAGTGCCGAGCACACCCTCTTCGCGTGCGACCGCTGGTCGGCGGAGCGGAGCGCCCTACAGCAGGAGGTGGGCCCGATCACCCCCGACAACATCGTGGGGGTGATGCTGGAGTCCTTCCAGCAGTGGAGCACCGTCACCAATTATGCGCGGCGGCTGCTTCAACGGAAGAAGAAAGAGGAGAGTCGGTGGAACCCCCTAGATCCAACGTAGGGGGCTCCACCGACGCGTTGAAGTAGCTCCTCGCGGGCCACCTCCTGCAGCGAGGCCATAAAAAGCGCGACGCGCGGAAACGCGCATAATGGCGGCTCCCCCCCTGAAGTATTGTGAAAAACTGTCCCGGGGGGGACTCGGAGCCGCAGCAGGGTTAGGGGGTTTTAGTGGGTAAGAATCCCACATACCCCGGGGCAGTGGCCAGCCCCGGGGATCTTACTGAAGATTTCCCCCTGTTTTCCCTCCCCAAAACAAAAAAAAAAAAAAAAAAAATTAGTATTAAAACTTATTTAGAAATTTATACGTTTTTTATAATAAATTTTATTGCTTTGATGAAAAAAATATGTGCATCTTCTTTCTGATCTTCAAACCATTCTCTGTATATTTTAAATATTTTCTTTACAAAATATGATATAAAATAATATTTTTTCGCTGTATATTTTAAATATGCTAAAAAGCTAACATCTCGCAATCTACAAAAAATGTAATTTAACAAATATAATGTAAAGATAATATATTTTTTAACACATTAATATAATTTCAAGCATTTATGCAGTATGCGCAGCATCGTATATAATGTTATCCATTGCATAGGCTAACTTTAACACATTAATATAATTTCAAGCATTTATGCAGTATGCGCAGCATCGTATATAATGTTATCCATTGCATAGGCTAACTTTAACACATTAATATAATTTCACACATTTATGCAGTTTGTACAACACCGTGTAAAATGTTATCCATTGCATAGACTAACAATTCACAATCTATAAGCGAATTTTTATCGTAATACTTGTGAAGGATTCTACTAGCCTCGAGTTTATATGTAATACAATTACGTTTTAAAATATTTACAAAATAGTTGTATTTTTCTTTGACAGTGCGTAAATTCTGACATAGCTCCACGTATACATGTTCGATACACTGATCAAGTTCCAATAAGAATGATACGGTTGGCGGTTTCATATATATGCATGTGTTATCTAATGTTATTTTTATAATGTTGCTGCTATACATTAGAACAACCTCGATCGTCAAATCAGAAATTAATAATGTTGCTGGGGGTGTAGCTGATGCTACAAATTGTTTGACACTTTCGCGTTTTTCAATTAACGTCGTCCATGTTGGGTAAGACATTAGCAGCGCATTTCCCCGATTATCGTCAAGAATTATTTTCACGGCGGATACTGGCGCTGCAGTGATTCCAATATCCAAATACTTGTATGCAGTGGGCGTGAGAGCAAACCTCCTTCCAAGGATATGCGGCGTATAACGTGGATTACTGATGCTGTAAAGAAATGTGTCAAAAGAATTAAATGCGTAACAAGAATTAAATGCGAAGAATTATCAACAAAATTTAATGTAATTAATACTTACACATTATTTATACATGCTTTATCCCCGGAGTCGGGGTTAGAGTTGGAGTTGGAGTTGGAGTTAGAGTTGTAATAATCCATTTTCACACTTTTTCACAAACTTTTTTCGCAAATCGGAACGCAGAACCCGTGATTGTTCTTAAGCGGCTGATGCGGTACTGTGGCGAAATATGTCTAAGTATGAGTGATTCGTAGGATGATGTTGCATAGTGGTGGGGGGATTTGTATGCTGTGCATTCTGTAGTAACAATGTCTCGCGGTGATATCTATGAACAGAAGTTAAAAGATGCAAATGTTGCAAAGTGTCAATGTATGACCACTGCAGATTCTTATAAACGCAAATTAAACATCCTGTCGAGGACACAATATGCAGTAACAATATCTCGCGGGGATATCCATGAGCAGAAGTTAAAAGATGCATGTGTTGCAAAACATAAAATTAAGCATCGTGTCATGAGCACAATATGCAATAACAATGTCTCATGAGGATGTCCATGAACTGTGAAAGAGAGAAAAAAAATAAGATCCTCTTCTTTAAATTGTTGGTATCACTGAACATGTGCTAAAACGCGAAGTTTGCAAAAACGCTGTGTCGAAGACGCTGCCGAACGTGACCAAACATGAATTGTGTGAAGTCTCCATTGTATTACATGTAGCAAAAAGTCGCACTTAAAATGCAATATCTTTGGTGATACATTCAGTGATATCGAGAGCATTATCGTGTCAATAATCATATTGTGCCAATAAAAATAGCGGTATGGAGCATCAAGAGCATCATGAGCGTGAGCTGCACGAGCAGGCTGTCCGGTTGAGATCAAAGGAAGAATATGATGTATGGGAACAGCGAGTTGGTGATTATCTCGAATCGTTGGAGGAACGTGGCAGAATCAAAACACCGCGATTATCGATTGGCATACAACAATCATTGATTGCACGTATCGCTAGATTGGAAAATTTAAAAGATCTGACGCGCAATCGTTTTGTGCATGTGGGTGCTGGGCACAGCGCAGGACTCAGATGGCGTGAAATTGATACGGCTTTCGCCAGCCGTATACTCACCGGTGCAGTGATAAATTCTAAACACATTGAACCTCGCAATTTTCTTGAAGATGCTAGAGAGATTGTACTAGACCATGTGCGGAACGTCGTGCAACAACACGATAGTGTAAAAATAAATACTATATTAAATGGGGAATTTGTGGCTGGTGACAAACATGCAAACAAAGGCGTTAACACAAAAAACTGTGCACTTTTTCGCTTGTCCGACCTGCATGAGTGGTATGATTTGCACGTTCTCGAGCCTACTCTAGCATCCTTGGACGAGTTTCAGGAACGCGATAGTGGGTGGGCGCTGTCACGGATACTTAACTTAATTGTTAATGTAAATAAATATAATCCGTTGCACGTGGGATGTAACATTCAGTTGCCACGACAGATACAACTAAAGAAGGCGGTAATCAGCGTAAGATCTAGAGACGATGCATGTTTTGCATGGTCTGTGGGGGCTGCTCTGCATCCAGCCGAAAGGAACGTGTGTGTGACATCCTCATATCCTCATTATACATCTGTGTTGGATACCCGAGGTATTGAATTTCCAATGTCATTAAACCAGATCAAAAAGTTTGAACATGTCAACAACATCTCCATCAACGTATATGCCATTGAGGAAAAGAAGATACTACCGATACGACTCACTGATAAGAAAATGGCGAGACATGTTAATTTGCTCTATATTGAAGGAGACAGCGGCGTGGGACATTTCGCTTGGATCAAGAACTTATCCCGCCTTGTGAGCGCGCAATTGAGTAAACATTGTGGACGAAAATACTTTTGTGATAGGTGTGCTCAATAACTCTGTAAAATATTTCATGTTGAAAAATTAACAATATATCTTCTTAATGCAGATGCTTGCACTATTTTACTTCGAATGAGAAGTTGGAAGTTCACATCGCCTATTGTGAGAAGATGAACGATTATGCAGTTGTATTACCGAGCAATGACAATAAATGGCTCAGCTTCAATAACTATAACATGAAGCAGCGTGTTCCGTTTATCGTGTATGCTGATCTGGAATGCATTCTGGAAAAGACAGGTTATGATCGGGCAGCGTCTGTACACATGTATCAACATCATAGGGTATTTAGTATTGGATACTACGTGCGGTGCTCGTATGACGACTCGTTATGTGCGTTTGAATATCGTCGCGATCCTAATTGCATTTCATGGTTTGTCAAGCAGCTGGAAGTATTAGCGCATCGCGTAAAATCCATTTTATCATGCAATGTGCCTATGGAAAATTTATGGGTTGAACAATGGCAAAATTTTAATAGTGCAGCGCAATGTCATATATGTGAAAAACCGTTTGCACAAGATGATGTGCGGGTACGCGATCATTGTCATTTAACCGGTCGGTACAGAGGTCCTGCACATTCAAATTGCAATTTAAAGTATAAAGACATGTTTTTCATCCCCGTGGTGTTTCACAATTTATCCGGTTACGATTCACACTTTATTATCGAGGAGATCGCCACTTCATTTGAAGGCTCCATCAATGTATTGCCAATAACAAAAGAGAAATACATTTCATTTACAAAAAATGTTCAGAAAACGAATGAACAATCTGACTCGCGAAATTGTATAAAATTGCGATTTATCGATTCCTTTAAATTTTTAAATACAAGTCTCGATAAATTGGCATCTTTTCTTAGTGCGGATAAACTTCGAATTGTACGTTCTGAGTTTCACGAATTATCTACAGAGGACTTCGATTTGCTGACGCGAAAAGGTGTGTTTCCGTACGAGTACATTGACTGTATTGAAAAGTTGGAAGAATTATGCTTGCCACCGCAAGACTCATTTTACAGTTCGCTGACTGGTGAAACTGTATCTGAGCACGATTACGCGTATGCTGTCAACGTGTGGGGGCGGTTCTCCATTCAAACGCTCGGCGAGTATAGCGATTTGTATCTAAAGACCGACGTCTTGTTGTTGGCCGATATTTTTGAAAATTTTCGTGATAGTTGCATCTCAAGTTATGGACTCGATCCTGCGTATTACTACACTCTGCCTGGTTTTACGTGGGATGCTATTCTAAAGCATACGCAGATCAATTTCGAACTTCTTACTGATATCGACATGGTCATGTTTATTGAACGCGGTATACGTGGTGGTTTGAGTCAATGTTCCAACAGATATGCATGTGCCAACAACAAATACATGCGGTCATACGATCCATCGAAACCGTCGTCATACTTAATGTATTTCGATGTAAACAATTTGTACGGCTGGGCGATGTGTCAACCACTGCCTTACGCCAATTTTCAGTGGATCGACAACAGTCGCGATTTTGATGTAATGGTTGTAGCGCTAGATTCGCCGGTAGGATACATTCTCGAGGTTGACTTGGAGTATCCGCATCATCTTCATGATGCGCACGCAGACTTGCCCTTCTGCCCAACGCGTGACAAACCACCTGGCAAGCGCCAAGAAAAACTCCTTGCGACTCTATACGAAAAGGAACGTTATGTAATACATTATCGCAACCTGCAGCAATGTATTCGCCATGGCCTTCGTGTAAAAGAAATTCATCGCATATTACAATTCTCGCAATCTCCTTGGCTTCGCAATTATATCGAGTTGAATACGAAATTTAGAACTCAAGCTAAAAATGAATTTGAGAAAAATTTATACAAGTTAATGAATAACGCGGTATTTGGAAAAACTATGGAGAATGTACGCAATCATGTCGATGTAAAATTAATAACAAAATGGGAAGGAAGATATGGGGCGGAGGCAATGATCGCGAAACCAAACTTCCACAGTCGAAGTGTTTTTTCGGAAAACTTGGTAGCAATCGAACTGCGTAAACTGGAGATAAAATTTAACAAGCCAATCTATGTAGGTATGTGTATACTAGATATATCGAAGGTTTGTTTGTATGAATTTCATCATGAATACATGCTGCCCTTGTATGGCGATACCTGTAAATTGATGTACACCGATACAGACAGTTTAATTTACGATATTAGTTGTGAAGATGTTTATGCGAATATGAAACGTGATATTAACCGCTTTGACACGAGCGATTATCCTGCAGATAATGTATATAGTATTCCGCTTGCTAATAAGAAAGTACCAGGTTTAATGAAAGATGAAAATAATGGTGCGATTATGACTGAATTTGTTGGATTGAGAGCGAAGATGTATGCCTACCGAGTTGATGGCAAGAAAGACACTAAAAAGATAAAAGGGGTAAAAAGTAATGTTGTAGCACGAACTATAACGTTTGATGATTACATGCGGTGTCTGAGAGATGTGGTTGAAAAGAGTCGTTGCCAATCGTGTATAAGATCCAAGTTGCATGAGGTGTATACGATATCGGAAACAAAAATTGCTCTGAGCCCATATGATGATAAGCGACACCTTGTGTCAAACTGTGACGAGACGCTACCGTGGGGGCATTATAAAATATCGCTTTAAATGTATACCTTCCAAATAAAAAACTCATTTTTGTATAATGTAATGATTATATATTTGTAAAAAAATTTTACACACACATTGCAATACAAGATTATGTTACAAAACATTACTTTTATGTATCCATGAATTGTGTGAGTTATTGAATCCAAGCCATTTTACATAAACATTATCTCCCTTCTTGCGCAGCACTTTTTCAACGAGATACACATCGGAATTAGCAACATGGTGCAACTCGTGCCCGTAGAATCCTCCAGCGATTGGTTTTCCACAAACATCTTTCAATAGATATGTTACGGGATTAGTTTTCTGTACCTTGGAGATTGTAAATATTTCGGTGCTCCAATTTGGTGTATAACCTTTTTCAAAGATTGTCTTAAATTTGCTTAAACGTACTGTATTTCCCACTTTGAATCGTGCGGGAGCGGCAATCTTTACACGATTATACACCGTTCTTAAGAGCTTTTTGGCGCTTGCTGGTGTTACATCGATGGGTCGCATGCCGATAGTTCGATGCTTTCGCATGTTGTAATTTGATACGAGATGCTGCAACGAGTCAACCCATTTATAATTTCCATTAAGCGTAAACAGTTTCCACATATCGTTTTTAAGCGTGCGATTGAACCGTTGCACAACCGATGCTTTCATCACTGAATACGTTGAATAATGATGTATGTTGTGCCTTGTTAAAAGTTTTTGCATGGTTGCGTTGTAAAATTCCTTTCCTCTGTCTGTCTGCAAATTTTTTGGACATCTTCCGCCATCCTGAAGTATCTTTGTGAACGCGACAGAAACATCATTTCCACTCTTGGTTTTGAGTGGCGCGGCCCATGCATGCTTACTCAGCACATCGATAACGGTGAGTATTTAATGGAAGCCCCTGTTAAACCGTGTGTAAGGTCGCATCTCGACCACGTCTGCCTGCCATAGGTCGTCGTACCCGCGCACTATGACGCGTCTACGCGGAAACCTTCTTCTCGCCGGAGCATGCAATTCCTCCACAAGACATCGTTTCTCAGAACTGGGGGTTTTCTTTTCAGCCATGTATGATTTATAACTGGAGGAAAAATGTTGCGAAGACTTGATGTACACTTCTTATCAAACACAAAAAACATGAAAACGTCCAAACATGAAAAACATCGTGTTAAACGCCAAAAACACCATGTTTAAACATCAAAACATGTCAAAAAGCATTGCAGCATCGTGTTAGAAAAACATCATGTTAAAAAGCAGCAAGTTAAATCGTCAGAAGGTGTAATATGTGAAGCTATTTTTGCATATTCAACATCTGATTGTGCAGCTCTTTAATATCCCTCTCCAATTTATTCAATTGATCTTTTATGCTCTGCATGTGCTCTTCAAACATGACCATCTTTTTGTCGAATTCGTCTTGTCCATCCTTTATAATTTTCAGACTCTGCTGCAAATACAATTTGTTGATGGCATCGCTATCCTCTACAGGTGGTGCTACGCGTCGAATTTTGCGCGACTTTGCATCATAATTGGTTCCAACGATACAAAGAGCGTTGTCATGTACATAACTTCTGACTATTCCATTCCAATGATAGTATGATTCCGTTCTTCCGAGCGACGATCCAAACTTGTTGATTGGCATTTCGATGTCGATTGATTGTATTGCCAAAATGTAACTTAATTTATAATGAGCCCTGCCTCGCGAAGTTCCTCGATTATTGATAGCATCTCATTATCGTGTGCATTATGGCTGGCTTGACGCGAAGCCTCGAGCAGTCGAAGCCGATCAACCAGCTCGTTGGGATCGTTCCAGTGAACGTAATCAATCTTGTTATTAGTTAATCTTATGGAACATGGCATGCCCTTTCCAATTTTCCCATCTTTCATCAAAGGCTTGATTACATAATTATATTTGTATCCTCTGTTGCCCAATGTTTTGCCATACATATTGTGATTGTGTTTATGCGCGCTTGTTGTCAGCAGTATGTTCTTGTACTTCTGTTCATCTTCCTCGGTATACATATCGCTATCGGGAATTTTCTTAAATATCAGTTCATAAAGGCCGTGCGTGCCAACGTATCGTATACCATCGATAATTATGTTATCGGCATTGTCCACGTCAACACGTTTGTTACCGAGCATCAGCCCATCATAGCCAAGATAAACACCGTACACGTAATCCATACCAGTCTCTTGGTCACCGCGTAATACAGGTGCGATATATTTTTGACTCAATGGGCCGAGGTGACTCCGCAACGTTTCTTGACCCTCCGATGTTTGCAGCTGGTTTCGAACAGATGTTGCGAGCCAATTGTTTGTAGTTTCAAAAACGTCCTCGTTTGATACGCTTGTTGATATTGCCTTAATTGGTGTAGAGGCCATTGCCGGCATATTGGGTAAACTGTTTAATCTTGGTCTTTTCGATTTTGGTGGTGTTGAAAGATTTAGCTTAAGATTTAGTTGTCTTTTATCTGGTCTCGCATGTTCCTGGATATTTTGAGTGGATAATGTTTCACTTCCGATATCGGTACTGCTGTTTACATCGCCGTCGTCGTCGTCGTCATCGTCGTCGTCGTTGCCACCATTTTTTAACGTGTTGTTAGCAATTTTCTTCAACGGTTCCGTAACAGGCTTAAAGTGTTTTTCCAACGCAATCTCTTCCTCAATTTTACCACTTTTTAATTCTCGATACTTTTTGCAAATCAAGTCGCTCGTTGCCGCAATCTGTTCCGCTATCCTCTCACGATCTTCGATATTGCAGCTGTTCATGTTGGAACGCTGTTTTGTCGACGTGCAGGCAATAACTGAGCGTGTTACGATATTGCAAAGTCATTAAATCCTTTTCTATAACGGCCATTTGATAAAGCGCTGTCTTTGTCAATTACTACAAATCCATATTTTTCTTGCCAGCAAGTGGTACACAATTTACAGAAATTCTCGAAAGTCATGTCTGTGTTTACGTGATCGTTATACGCATGTTTCAAATTTGTGCCATCTTGTTTGAACATGATCAATAGATTTGCGTTGTCGCGTATTAGATGCTTCGGTATCCTTGCATATGTCTGACAAAGATAAAAGCAGTCGACGTCCGCATGTCTGCCCATTGCAAAGTATTCTCTTACCACGTCTTGCTTATCGCATGCCACGTCATCAAAGATAAAAATGGAATTCGGAAGTGCCTCGCTTGGCGGAATGACGTCGCTGTCATTCGAAAATGTGAAATAACCAATTTCTTCTATTGGTGATAGTATATTTTCTAGATATCGATATTTCGGTTGCTGCAATGATTTCGAGTACACGTATACGTTTTCGAAACGAACACCGTGCGGGCTTTCCAACAAACTAATCAGCACGTTTGTTTTGCCGCAATTCGAAGGCCCACAGATGATACCTCGTATAGAGGTTGGCAGCATACTTCCATGTTTGCGTGCCTTTTTCTCTGGCTGCACCTTTTTGTCTACATTAGTCACTTTGATTGTAGGTGATTGGTGCGCAAACCGCATCTTTTGCTGATGCAATACAAATGAATGTAATATTGGGGGAGCTGTCCTATTTAAAGAGATGCATACAGCTGAAACGTTCAGTATTCAGAATGCCTTTCTATCTGTCGGATTGTGGTGATATTTGTGATTTAACCGTTGAACAATTGCAATACATACCTAAAATTATTTTACTACAACAGTTTTATAATCACATTGATTATTTGTGGGATAAGCTTCCTGATCATATTAAGGCAAATTCTGAGATTCGGCAGCATCGTCGGTGTATGAAACACTACAACTTGCCGAATCAGCAAACGCACATTGATGGTCCGCCGCCATTGATAAAGAATTGCGGCGAATATCAGCGAAAATTGGAAAAGGTCTGTTAAATCGTGCTATAAACGCACTTCCGCTTGAATTACATATCCCTGGTTATCAATTTTGCGGCCCGGGGACGCGCTTACAAAAACTTTTGGCGCGACGCGATCAGGGTATTAATCCGTTGGATGCGGCGTGTCGCGAACACGACATAGCATATTCACATAGTAACGATCTCGTAAACCGGCACGCGGCTGACAAAATCTTAGCAGCGAAAGCACGAAAACGCATTACTGCGGCAGATTCCAGTCTCGGGGAGAAGGCTGCTGCTACTGCCGTTTGGGCGGCTATGAAGGCTAAGACGAAATTCGGTATGGGCTTGAAAAAGAAAAAGAAAAGTGCAGCGAAGAAACGAATACTTCCGATGGCGAAACGTGGCGGTATCCTACCGATTCTACCATTGTTAGGAGTTATCGGCTCATTAGTTGGCGGGGCAGCAGGAGTTGCGAAAGCTGTGAACGAGAAGAAGGCCATGCAACGTCAGCTGGAAGAACTAAAACGTCACAATCGCACTATGGAAGGCCATGGGATTTATCTCGCGCCATACAAACGCGGGCGGGGAGTCTCAAAGAAAAAAAAACGACGAAATTAAAAATGCCTGAGGGTGTAACTACCAATGTGCGGCTGCAACAGCTGGCAAAGCGCATGCGTACTCCATATTTTAGGGGTATCTTTATGCGTAATACTCTGCCGGCGGAGGGGGTACGTTGGAATGAGAGCGGAATCGTAAATTTGGACAATGCCGAAGGACCTGGGACTCATTGGGTGGCGTATGCAAAGAAGGGAAATCGTGCCATATATTTCGACAGTTTTGGCAATCTTCGGCCGCCGAGGGAACTGGTGCAATATTTAAAGAATAGTGTAATCGAATACAATCACATGCCTTTTCAGCGTTATAATCAGAGCAATTGTGGGCAGCTGTGTTTGCAGTTTCTGCATGCGGTTAACAATCAATTTAAGAATGGTCATTCCACACTTTAACTTCAGTATCTGTTTGAACATGTCGCTGACATTTACACTTACTGGGAAAAGTAGCATTCTCGCAGTAAGCTACTTCCCAGCCGTGGATTTGAGCGATGGCGATTACGAGCTCGGTCTTACGGACTTTGAAACTTATTATACGATACCGAATGTAAATTTGTCAAATAATAAATTTTATTACGATAACGATGATAAGGAAGTCATTATTCCCGAGGGATCATATGAGCTGGATGACATTGGCGTATATTTAAAACGATTGCTTTCACAAGATAATGAAGGAAACCCCATGATACTTAGTGCTAACAGCAATACGATGAAGAGCGAAATCATGTGTGATTATTGGATAAATTTTACCAAACCCAATAATATTGGAACGTTGTTGGGATTTTCGATGAATCGGTTGCTGGAACCGCGACGGTGGCACGAATCGGATTCGCCGATAAATATCATGAATGTAAACATTATTCGCATTGAATGCAATGTGACGGCGGGTGCTTACAGCAACAACATGTGCGTGCACACGATACATGAGTTTTCGCCTGCCGTTCCGCTAGGATATAAGATATCGGAAAGGCCTGCACAGATCATTTACCTTCCGATCACTGCCCGCAGCATTTCGGATTTGACGATTCGTGTGGTGGATCAAGACGGCCGGCTGCTCGATTTTCGGGGAGAACAGATCACTGTTCGGTTGCATGTACGAAGACGACAACTGTAACGGGAGATGCTTGTGTTGTGTGAAGCGGAGCAGGTGAAACAGACGAAACGTGAAAACAGGGGGAAGACAATCTGGCCGCATAAGAAATTCGCTACATCGAACATTGGTTTTCTAAAATCGCAAACGAAACGTGAAAACAAGGAGAAGACAATCCGATCATCTAAGAAACTCACTACACCGAACATTGACTTTCTAAAATCATTGGGTTTTGTTGTGCGAAATGGCTAATATATTAAACATTGGAGGTGAACCAATCTTTGATGACAGCATCGTTAAGATTGAGACTCACACATACAATCCATACGCCAACGAAACGTTTCGGCATAACGATGAAATAAGGATACCTATACAACAGCAAGATTTATACACGTTGCCCTGTGAGAGCTTCCTATACGTTGAAGGAAGATTGGTGATAAAGAAACCGGACAAAGAGTTTGAAGCACACTTTGGAAATAATTGTGTCGCATTTATGTTTGATGAAGTTCGATATGAACTCAATGGTATGGAGATTGATCGTAACAGAAACGTTGGAATAACAAGTACTATCAAAAACTTTGTATCATTGACATATGATAAAGCAGCAATTTTGCGGAATGCTGGATGGGCTGTTACGTCGGACATATCAGGTGGATACTTCAACTTTTGTGTACCGCTCAACCTGCTGTTAGGTTTTTGTGAGGATTACAAACGCATAATTGTCAACGCGCGTCACAAATTGATTCTTATACGCGCGCGCAGTGATAACAATTGCATCATTGGAAATCCTGCATTGGAACCGGAAGTCGAATTATTTAAAGTACAGTGGCGAATGCCTCATGTTATACTGAATGAGGTGAATAAATTGTCGTTGCTGCGGATTTTAGAAAGTGGAAAATACCTAAGCATGAGTTTTCGCACGTGGGATCTGTATGAGTATCCTTTACTGCAAAGTACGACAAAACATTCGTGGGCAGTTAAAACTGCGACTCAGCTGGAGAAACCGCGATACGTTATTTTTGCGCTACAAACTGGCCGGAAGAATATCATGTCTCAAGATGCGAGCGTCTTCGATCATTGTAACTTGACCAATGTGAAACTTTATTTAAACTCTGACTTTTACCCATACGATGACTTGAATCTTGATTTTAGCAAAAACAGATATGCTATTCTTTTTGATATGTATGCACGTTTTCGTAAAGCTTATTACGGATACGACTGTCACGAAACGCTTTGTAATGTGATTACAATTTTGATGTATGGGCCTTTTGTAGTTATCGATTGTTCGCGACAGAATGAATCAATCAAGAGGGCCGCTGTGGATGTACGAATAGAATTTGATTGTCATGAAAATGTACCGGCAAACACTACAGCCTATTGTCTTATTTTGCATGATCGCGTCATTGAATACTGCCCGCTGTCTAACGTTGTGCGCAAAATCACATAAATTTTAACATCTACAATAAAACTATAGATATTGAGTTTTCGAAAGAGTTGTTGGAACTAATGATGTAACCATGTGAAGATTTTGCATATTTAAAATGTATTACATAACTTTATTAAATAACTTCATTACTAACATTATGGTTGTAATTACAATTTGGAAAATAAAATTTGCAATATAGTTATATAATGTTTCAATATGTGTTATCCTCCTGCAATGCCTGATGTCCTCCATAATGGGCGTCTCACTCCATCATCATAATAATCCTCCGGATACTCCTCCTCCCCAAACAATTTTCGCAAACAAAAATAATCATTTGCAGTGTTCCGAAAAAAGATCTCGTCCAGAAACTTGACGTTCCGCTTTTCAATACGTTCTCTTCGCACCTTCGCACGCTCACGACGAGTCATATAAAACATCCAAGTTAAGTAATCGTTTATCATGCTCTGTAGACAGAAAAGATACATTAAACATGTATATACATACATCAATCAAAAGAAATTGTTCACCATATCTGTAACAATATCAACAATCCTCACCCTATCCTGCCAGTGGATTACCTCTTCAGTACCGTACTCATCCTCTCCAAACAGTCTCCGAAAACAAAAGATGTCATCATCGAAGTCCCAATCGCTCTTCTTAAAAGGGATGAATTGTCTCTACTGATTTGGTTGTGCAGATGGGCGATCAAAAAAAAAGGGGGGGAAAGATAAATTAAACATGTGCATGCGCGCGCGCGCGTGTGTGTGTGTGTGTGTGCATCTTGCAAAGGAAATTGTTCTTAACGGCAATCCTCACATTAGGTGCATTCTCATCCTTAACCGCTGTGCGACAATCGTTAAACATCACCCTATCTTCCCAGCTTAACGCATCTTCATAATCACGTTGTATCTTCGACCGCTGCTGTGAAAAAGGTGCGGCCTTAACAATCCTCACATTATAATCATCCTTCGGCTCTGGGGGAGGAGAGTCAATCGGCCATTGCTGTAAAACGAGGAAAGGATCAATAAAACATTTATGGAAATTGTCTGCCATGTCCTTAACAACAATCCTCACCGCATATTCCTCCTCTCCAAACAGTCTTCGCAGAAAAAATATATCATCACCCCACCAATCCTCCTCCCACAACATGTGGAGCATTCGACGATCGTTTTGGCGTGCCCATCTGACTTTCTTCATATGGTCTATGAAGATCCCGCCTTAAAACAGCGCAAAATGGTTTCCTCCTACTACGCAAAACACATTGGCAAACAAATTATTAATGACTTGAAATCACACTTACGTCCATCTCTTCCGGTATAATAGCTGCAGCTGTCACACAGTTTAAACATTTTTTCACCACTGGCAATTTAAAACTTGTACTTTACTGCGGCAACCTTTTATACATTTCACCTCCATCATACACATCACACCCCCCAGGCCGGGCGTGGCCACTACCTATTATCTTCCCACCTTCGCCAGTATCATGATAACAATTAGCTTGTCACATGCCGAGCGCAGCCTCCCCCCTATTCGGGCGTGACAACCTATCCTATTATCTTCCCCGCCTTCGCGAGTATCATGATAACAATTCGCTTATAACAAACCGGGGCGCGGTCGTCCCTATTATCTCATCATGTTTGCGCATCATTTTGCTTTATAGATTGTAAAACTTTTTTGGTACAGGATAACACTGTATGCATATGGTGCTATGCAGAGTACATAAATGTACTAACAACATCTTATTTTACATCATATTTGTAGATTACAATATCAATTATATTGCAAATAAACTTCTATTATCTAAAATCGCAATTACGGTCATAATGTTAATAATGAATTTATTTAATAATGTTATGTAATAAATTTTTTTAAATGCGCATACTCCTCATACTCCTCCCCGAACAATTTCCGCAAACAAACATTTACCGACTGTCGACATTTAACAACCTACAACATTCCCCAATAGTGCCATCTACAATTACCGACCTTCGATATTCCTCACCAGCACCATCTACATTTACCGACCATCGGTTCCTTCGCTATCCCTCACCAGCGCCATCGGTATCCCTCACCAGCGCCATCTACATTTACCGACCATCGGTTCCCCTCCACATGTGACGTCACACCCTCCCTCATGATGTCACTCCCCTCTCCTCCCCGACACAATCCCTCACCGCATGACGTCACACCCCCTATGACCCCGTGACGTCACTTACGCCCCTCCAGCGTGACGTCGCCCCCCCCCGTGTGACGTTGCCCCCTCCCCGCGTGACGTCACCCCTCCCCCGCCCCGCGTGACGTCACCCCCCTCGGAGCACCAACACTTTATCCAGAACATACCTAGTACACCTACTATTAGAGCCAGGCTGTATAGGCCAAACACGAACCACTACGTTACACGCAGCGAATAACGAAGTAACAAAACATCAAATACAACTAACACTAGGATTAAAAGATCTACCGATAGTAAATAATACTAACACATTCTTTACACATTTACAAACCATACCAAAATCTCTAATACACACTCAAGAACTGTACTAGTATTCACGCAGTTTAAGCGAGATAAGAAAAGAGTCGGAAGAAATAGGCAAACATACTAGGTCGGCAGCATGAAATGAAAGCATATGGACAACTATAGGTTCAATAACCATACTTCTAGTTACTTTTGCGATCATGTATATCTGTAACAAAATCGGCATTTTTACCATCATAAGAAATTTATGTAAAAACCAAAAAACCAACCACCCAGAAACAATATCCACGGAAGAATACAACATGAGAACATGGAAAGAAAAACCAGCGCCAACCGCAGCAGCAGCAGCAGTATCAACACCAACCAAGTCAGTCATCCGGGATACACCGACATCACTACTTGGACTCCCACCGAATCTCCCCATCTAAGATTTTTCTGTTGGAAAAATCTCTTTTAAGGAGGGGGGTGTTAAGCAACAGACATCAGTCAGCATTCACCCACTAAAATCCAGGTCAACCAAATTCTAGGCCACCAGTTCTGCTACGATCAGCGATACATTAAATATATAAGCCAAAATTAAAAGACACAAAGAGCTCTTTTTCCGATCAACTTGTTACGCGAATCGTCGTGTAATTTCCATGTGAAATAAAGATCGTTTTGCTGTGAAAATCTAATTTTATAACAAAAACCTCATTTTGTACGTCGCGGCATAACAGTACGCATAACGAGACCGAAGCAATATGCGGCTGGAACTTGTACGCATAACGAGACTGAAGCAATACGCGGCTGCGACTTGTACGCATAACGAGACCGAAGCAATACGCTGCTGAAACTTGTACGCTCGACGAGACCGAAGCAATACGCGGCTGGAATATGTACGCTCGACAAGACCGACGCAATACGCGGCTGGAACTTGTACGCTCGACGAGACCGAAGCAATACGCGGTTGGAACTTGTACGCTCGACGAGACCGAAGCAATACGCAGCTGAAACTTGTACGCTCGACGAGACCGAAGCTATACGCTGCTGGAACTTGTCCGCATAGGAAACCGAAGCAATACGCGGCAGGAGCTTGTACGCATAACGAGACCGAAGCAATGCGAGGCTGGGACTTGTACGCATAACGAGACCGAAACAATACGCAGCTGGAACTTGTACGCGCGACGAGACCGAAGCAATACGCGGCTGGAACATGTACGCATAACGGGACCGAAGCAATACGCGGCTGGGACATGTACGCATAACGAGACTGAAGCAATACGCGGCTGGGACTTGTACGCATAACGAGACCGAAGCAACACGCGGCTGGAACTTGTTCGCATAACGAGAATGACGCAATACGCGGCTGGGACTTCTACGCTCGACGAGACCGAGGCAATACGCGGCTGGAACATGTACACATAACGAGACCGAAGCAATACGCGGCTGGGACATGTACGCATAACGAGACCGAAGCGATACGCGGCTGGAACATGTACGCATAACGAGACCGAAGCAATACGCGGCTGGAACTTGTACGGTAAACGAGACCGGAGCAATACGTGCGTGTAACCTGTACGCTAAACGAGACCGAAGCAATACCCGGCTGGAACTTTTGCGCTCGATGATACCGAAGCAATACGCGGCTGAAACCTGTACGCTCGACGAGACCGAAGCAATACGCTGCTGGAACCTGTACGCATAGGAAACCGAACAATACGCGGCAGGAGCTTCTACGTATGCGCGGTCAAAGCAATCGCGGCTGGGGCTTGTACCCATAACGAGACCGAAGCAATCGCGGTTGGGACTTGTTCGCATAACGAGACCGAAGCAATACGCAGCTGGAACTTGTACGCATAACGAGATAGAAGCAATACGCGGCTGGGACTTGTGTGCTCAACGAGACCGATGCAATACGCGGCTGGAACATGTATGCATAACGAGACCGAGGCAATACGCGGCTGGAACATGTACGCATAACGAGACCGAAGCAATACGCGGCTGAAACTTGTACGCTCGACGAGACCGAAGCAATATGCAGCTGGAACTTGTACGCTCGACGAGACCGAAGCAATACGCGGCTGAAACTTGTACGCTCGACGAGACCGAAGCAATACGCCGCTGGAACATGTACGCATACGAGACAGAAGCAATACGCGGCAGGAGCTTCTACGTATGCGCGGTCAAAGCAATCGCGGCTGGGGCTTGTACCCATAACGAGACCGAAGCAATCGCGGCTGGGACTTGTTCGCATAACGAGACCGAAGCAATACGCGGCTGGAACTTGTACGCTCAACGAGACCGAAGCAATACGCGGTTGGAACTTGTACGCTAAACGAGACCGAAGCAATACGTGCGTGGAACCTGTACGCTAAACGAGATGGAAGGCATACCCGGCTGGAACTTGTGCGCTCGACGATACCGAAGCAATACGCGGCTGGAGCTTGTACGCTGGACGAGACCGAAGCAATACGCGGCTGAAACTTGTATGCTCGACGAGACCGAAGCAATACGCGGCTGGAACATGTACGCTCGACGATACCAAAGCAATACGCGGCAAGGGACTTTTTCGCATAACGAGACCGAAGCAATTCGTGGCTGGGACTTGTACGCATAATAATATCGAAGCAATACGCGGCTGGGACTTGTACGCTAAACGAGACCGAAGGAATACGTGCCTGGAACTTGTACGCTAAACGAGACCGAAGCAATACGCGGCTGGAACTTGTGCGCTCGACGATACCGAAGCAATGCGCGGCTGGAACTTGTACGCTCGACGAGATCGAAGCAATACGCGGCTGGAACTTGTACGCATAACGAGACCGAAGCAATACGCGGCTGGAACTTGGACGCTCGACGAAACAGAAGCAATACGCTGGTGGAACTTGTACGCATAGCGAGACCGAAGCAACACGCGGCAGGAGCTTCTACGTATGAGCGGTCAAAGCATTACGCCGCTGGAACTTGTGCGCTGGACCATACCGAAGCAATACGCGGCTGGAACTTGTGTGCTCAACGGGACCAATGCGAAACGCGGCTGGAACTAGTACGCATAACGAGACCGAAGCAATACGCAGCTGGAACTTGTACGCCCGACGAGACCGAAGCAATACGTACCTGGAACTTGTACGCATAACGAGACGCAAGCAATACGCGGCTGGGACTTGTGCGCTCGACGATACCGAAGCAATGCGCTGCTGGAACTTGTACGCTCGACGAGACCGAAGCAATATGCGGCTGGAACTTGTACGCATAACGAGACCGAAGTAATATGCGGCTGGAACTTGTATGCTCGACGAGACCGAAGCAATACGCGGCTGGAACTTGAACGAATAACGAGACCGAAGCAATATGCGGCAGGACATTGTGCGCTCTACAAGACCGAAGAAATACGCGGCTGGAACCTGTACGCTAAGCGAGGCCGATGCAATACCAGGCTGGAACTTGTGTGAACAACGTGGTCGAAGCAATACGCGGCTGGGAATTGTATGAACCACTAGACCGAAGCAATGCGCGGCTGGAACTTGTACGCATAACGAGACCGAAGCAATACGCCGCTGGGACTTGTACGGTCGACGAGACAGAAGCAATCCGCTGCTGGAACCTGTACGCTCGACGAGGCAGATGCAATACGCGGCTGGAACTTGTACCGTGTACGAGACCGAAGCAATACGAGGCTGGGACTTGTACGCATAACGAGACCGAAGGAATGCCAAGCTGGAACTTGTACGCATAACGAGACGGAAGCAATGCGCAGCTGGAACTTGTACGCATAACGAGACGGAAGCAATGCGCGGCTGGAACTTGTACGCTCGACGAGACCGAAGCAATACGCGGCTGGGTCTTGTACGCATAACGAGACCGAAGCAGTACACGGCTGGGACTTGTACGCACGACGAGATCGAAGAAATACGCACCTTGGACTTGTACGCTCGACGAGACCGAAGCAATACGCGGCTGGAACTTGTACGCATAACGATACCGAAGCAATCCGCGGCTGGAACTTGTACGCATAACGAGACCGATGCAACACGCGGCGGGAATCTGTACGCCCGAAAAGATCGAAGCAATACACGGCTGGGACTTGTACGCATAACGAGACCGAAGCAGTACGCGGCTGGGGATTGTACGCTCGACGAGACCGAAGAAATACGCGCCTTGGACTTGTGCGCTCGACGAGACCGAAGCAATACGCGGCTGGTACTTGTACGCATAACGATACCGAAGCAATACGCGGCTGGGGCATGTACGCATAACGAGACCGAAGTAGTACGCGGCTGGGACTTGCACGCTCGACGATACCGAAGCAATACGCGGCTGGGTCTTGTACGCATAACGAAAGCGAAGCCATACGCTGCTGGAACTTGTACGCTCGACGAGACCGAAGCAACGCGCTGCTGGAACTTGTACGATCGACGAGACCGAAGCAACACGCGGCTGGAACTTGTACGCATAACGAGACCGAAGCAATACCCGGCTGGAGCTTGTACGCTCGACGAAACCGTAGCAATACACGGCTGCGACTTGGACGCATAACGATACCGAAGCAATACGATACAGGCACGTTTTGCGTACAAGTTCCAGCCGCGTATTGCGTCGGTCTCGTTTAGCGTACAAGTTCCAGCAGCGTATTGCTTCGGTCTCGTCGAGCGTACAAGTTCCAGCGGCGTATTGCTTCGGTCTCGTTATGCGTACAAGTTCCAGCCGCGTATTGCTTCGGTCTCCTCGAGCGCACAAGTCCCAGCCGCGTATTGCTTCGGTCTCGGTATGCGTACAAGTGCCAGCCGCATATTGCTTCGGTCTGGTCGAGCGTACAAGTTCCAGCCGCGTATTGCTTCGGTCTCGTTGTGCGTACAAGTTCCAGCCGCGTATTGCTTCGGTCTCGTCGAGCGTACAAGTTCCAGCCGCGTATTGCTTCGGTCTCGCCGAGCGTACTAGTTCCAGCAGCGTATTGCTTTGGTCTCGTCGAGCGTACAAGTTCCAGCCGCTTATTACATCGGCGTCGTTGTGCGTACAAGTTCCAGCCGCGTATTGCTTCGGACTCGTTTAGCGTACAAGTTCCAGCAGCGAATTGCTTCGATCTCGTCGAGCGTACAAGTTCCAGCCGCGCATTGCTTCGGTCTCGTCGAGCGTACCATTTCCAGCCGCTTATTGCTTCGGTCTCCTGTAGCGTACAAGTTCCAGCCGCTTATTGCTTCGGTCTCGTTGTGCGTACAAGTTCCAGCCACGTATTGCTTCGGTCTCGTCGAGCGTACAAGTTCCAGCCGGGTATTGCTTCTGTCTCGTCGAGCGTACAAGTTCCAGCCGCTTATTGCTTCGGTCACTTTAAGCGTACAATTTCCAGGCACGTTTTGCTTCGGTCTCGTTTAGCGTACAAGTTCCAGCCGCGTATTGCTTCGTCCACTTTAAGCGTACAATTTCCAGCCGCGTATTGCTTCGGTCTCGTTTAGCGTATAAATTCGAGCCACGTGTTGCTTCGGTCTCGTTATGCGTACAAGTTCCAGCCGCGCATTGCTTCGGTCTCGTCGAGCGTACAATTTCCAGCCGCTTATTGCTTCGGTCTCGTGTACCGTACAAGTTCCAGCCACGTATTGCTTCGGTATCGTCGAGCGTACAAGTCCCAGCCGCGTATTGCTTCGGTCTCGTCGAACGTACAATTTCCAGCCGCTTATTGCTTCGGTCACCTTAAGCGTACAATTTCCAGGCACGTTTTGCTTCGGTCTCATTTAGCGTACAAGTACCAGCCGCGTATTGCATCGGTCTCGTTATGCGTACAAGTTCCAGCCGCGTATTGCTTCGGTCTCGTACAAGCGAACAAGTTCCAGCATTGTATTGCTTCGATCTCGTCGAGCGTACAAGATCCAGCCGCGTATTGCTTCGGTCTCGTCGATCGTTCAAGTTCCAGTCGCGTATTGCTTCGGCCTCGTTGTGCGTACAAGTTCCAGCCGCGTATTGCTTCGGTGTCGTTCCGCGTACAAGTCCCAGCCGCGTATTGCGTCGGTCTCGTTTATCGAACAAGTTCCAGCATCGTATTGCTTCGGTCTCGTCGAGCGTACATGTTAAAGCCGCGTATTGCTTCGGTCACTTTAAGCGTACAATTTCAAGGCACGTTTTGCTTCGGTCTTGTATAGCGCACAAGTCCCAGCGGCGTATTGCTTCGGTCTCGTTTAGCGTACAAGTTCCAGCCGCCTACTGCTTCGGTCTCGTCGAGCGTACAAGTTCCTGCCGGGTACTGCTTCGGTCTCGGTATGCGTACAAGTTCCAGCAGCGTATTGCTTCAGTCCCGTTTAGCGTACAAGTTCCACCAGCGTATTGCTTCATTCTCGTCGAGCGCACAGGTTCCAGCCGTGTATTGCGTCGGTCTCGTTTAGCGTACAGGTTCCAGTAGCGTATTGCTTCGGTCTCGTCGAGCGTACAAGTTCCAGCGGCGTATTGCATCGGTCACTTTAAGCGTACAGTTTCAAGGCTCGTTTTGCTTCGGTCTCGTCGAGCGTTCAAGTTCCAGCCGCGTATTGCTTCTGCCTCGTTACGCGTACAAGTTCCAGCCGCGTATTGCTTCGGTCTCGTTGTGCGTTCACGTTCCAGCCGCGTATTGCTTCGGCCTCGTTGTGCGTACATGTTCCAGCCGCGTATTGCTTCGGTCTCGTTTAGCGTACAAGTTCCAGCCGCGCATTGCTTCGGTCTCGTCGAGCGTACAATTTCCAGTCGCTTATTGCTTCAGTCTCCTGTAGCGTACCAGTTCCAGCCGCTTATTGCTTCGGTCTCATTTAGCGTACAAGTACCAGCCGCGTATTCAATCGGTCCCGTTATGCGTACAAGTTCCAGCCGCGTATTGCTTCGGTTTCGTACAAGCGAACAAGTTCCAGCATTGTATTGCTTCGATCTCGTCGAGCGTACAAGTTCCAGCCGCTTATTGCTTCGGTCTCGTCGAGCGTACTAGTTCCAGCAGCGTATTGCTTCGGCCTCGTTGTGCGTACAAGTTCCAGCCGCGTATTGCTTCGGTCTCGTTGTGGGTACAAGTTCCAGCCGCGTATTGCCTCGGTATCGTTATGCGTACATGTTCCAGCCGCGTATTGCTTCGGACTCGTTTAGCGTACAAGTTCCAGCAGCGAATTGCTTCGGTCTCGTCGAGCGTACAAGTTCCAGCGGCGTATTGCTTCGGTCACTTTAAGCGTACAATTTCAAGGCACGTTTTGCTTCGGTCTCGTTTAGCGTACAAGTTCCAGCCGCGTATTGCTTCGGTCTCCTCGAGCGCACAAGTCCCAGCCGCGTATTGCTTCGGTCTCGGTATGCGTACAAGTGCCAGCCGCATATTGCTTCGGTCTGGTCGAGCGTACAAGTTCCAGCCGCGTATTGCTTCGGTCTAGGTATCCGTACAAGTTCCAGCCGCGTATTGC
Organism: Stelis phaeoptera; assembly: GCA_943735885.1. Taxonomy (NCBI): domain Eukaryota; kingdom Metazoa; phylum Arthropoda; class Insecta; order Hymenoptera; family Megachilidae; genus Stelis; species Stelis phaeoptera. Next base: position 102,780 of record CALSEM010000075.1, read on the forward strand.
TTCGGTATCGTTATGCGAACAAGTGCCAGCCGCATATTGCTTCGGTCTCGTCGAGCGTACAAGTTTCAGCCGCGTATTGCTTCGGTCTCGTTGTGCGTACAAGTTCCAGCCGCGTATTGCTTCGGTCTCGTCGAGCGTACAAGTTCCAGCCGCGTATTGCTTCGGTCTCGTCGAGCGTACTAGTTCCAGCCGCGCATTGCTTCGGTCTCGTCGAGCGTACCATTTCCAGCCGCTTATTGCTTCGGTCTCCTGTAGCGTACAAGTTCCAGCCGCTTATTGCTTCGGTCTCGTTGTGCGTACAAGTTCCAGCCACGTATTGCTTCGGTCTCGTCGAGCGTACAAGTTCCAGCCGGGTATTGCTTCTGTCTCGTCGAGCGTACAAGTTCCAGCCAGGTATTGCTTCGGTCTCGTTGTGCGTTCAAGTTCCAGCTGCGTATTGCTTCGGTCTCGTTGTGCGTACAAGTTCCAGCCGCGTATTGCTTCGGTCTCGTCGAGCGTACAAGTTCCAGCCGCGCATTGCTTCCGTCTCGTTATGCGTACAAGTTCCAGCCACGTATTGCTTCGGTCTGGTCGAGCGTACAAGTACCAGCGGCGTATTGCTTCGGTCACCTTAAGCGTACAATTTCCAGGCACGTTTTGCTTCGGTCTCATTTAGCGTACAAGTACCAGCCGCGTATTGCATCGGTCTCGTTAGGCGTACAGTTTTCAGCCGCGTATTGCTTCAGTCTCGTCGAGCTCACAGGTTCGTGCCACGTACTGCTTCGGTCCCGTTACTCGTACAAGTTCCAGCCGCGTATTGCTTCGGTCACTTTAAGCGTACAATTTCCAGGCACGTTTTGCTTCGGTCTCGTTTAGCGTACAAGTTCCAGCCGCGTATTGCTTCGGTATCGTTACGCGTACAAGTCGCAGCCGCGTATTGCTTCGGTCTTGTCGAGCGTACAAGTTCCAGCCGCGTATTGCTTCGGCCTTGTTATGCGTACAAGTTCCAGCCGCGTATTGCTTCGGTCTCTTCAAGCGTACAAGTTCCAGGCGCGCATTGCATCGGTCTCGTTATGCGTACAAGTTCCAGCCGCGTATTGCTTCGGACTCGTTTGGCGTACAAGTTCCAGCAGCGTATTGCTTCGATCTCGTCGAGCGTACAAGTTCCAGCCGCGCATTGCTTCGGTCTCGTCGAGCGTACAATTTCCAGCCGCTTATTGCTTCGGTCTCGTGTACCGTACAAGTTCCAGCCACGTATTGCTTCGGTATCGTCGAGCGTACAAGTCCCAGCCGCGTATTGCTTCGGTCTCGTCGAACGTACAATTTCCAGCCGCTTATTGCTTCGGTCACCTTAAGCGTACCATTTCCAGGCACGTTTTGCTTCGGTCTCATTTAGCGTACAAGTACCAGCCGCGTATTGCATCGGTCTCGTTATGCGTACAAGTTCCAGCCGCGTATTGCTTCGGTCTCGTACAAGCGAACAAGTTCCAGCATTGTATTGCTTCGATCTCGTCGAGCGTACAAGATCCAGCCGCGTATTGCTTCGGTCTCGTCGATCGTTCAAGTTCCAGTCGCGTATTGCTTCGGCCTCGTTGTGCGTACAAGTTCCAGCCGCGTATTGCTTCGGTGTCGTTCCGCGTACAAGTCCCAGCCGCGTATTGCGTCGGTCTCGTTTATCGAACAAGTTCCAGCAGCGTATTGCTTCGGTCTCGTCGAGCGTACATGTTCCAGCCGCGCATTGCTTCCGTCTCGTTATGCGTACAAGTTCCAGCCACGTATTGCTTCGGTCTGGTCGAGCGTACAAGTACCAGCGGCGTATTGCTTCGGTCACCTTAAGCGTACAATTTCCAGGCACGTTTTGCTTCGGTCTCATTTAGCGTACAAGTACCAGCCGCGTATTGCATCGGTCTCGTTAGGCGTACAGTTTTCAGCCGCGTATTGCTTCGGTCTCGTCGAGCTCACAGGTTCGTGCCACGTACTGCTTCGGTCCCGTTACTCGTACAAGTTCCAGCCGCGTATTGCTTCGGTCACTTTAAGCGTACAATTTCCAGGCACGTTTTGCTTCGGTCTCGTTTAGCGTACAAGTTCCAGCCGCGTATTGCTTCGGTATCGTTACGCGTACAAGTCGCAGCCGCGTATTGCTTCGGTCTTGTCGAGCGTACAAGTTCCAGCCGCGCATTGCTTCGGTCTCGTCGAGCGTACAAGTCCCAGCCGCGTATTGCTTCGGTCTCGTTATGCGTACAAGTTCCAGCCGCGTATTGCTTCGGTCTCGTACAAGCGAACAAGTTCCAGCATTGTATTGCTTCGATCTCGTCGTGCGTACAAGATCCAGCCGCGTATTGCTTCGGTCTCGTTTATCGAACAAGTTCCAGCAGCGTATTGCTTCGGTCTCGTCGAGCGTACATGTTCCAGCCGCGTATTGCTTCGGTCACTTTAAGCGTACAATTTCAAGGCACGTTTTGCTTCGGTCTCGTTTAGCGCACAAGTCCCAGCGGCGTATTGCTTCGGTCTCGTTTAGCGTACAAGTTCCAGCAGCGTATTGCTTCGGTCTCGTTATGCGTACAAGTTCCAGCCGCGTATTGCGTCGGCCTCGTTGTGCGTACAAGTTCCAGCCGCGCATTGCTTCCGCCTCGTTATGCGTACAAGTTCCAGCCACGTATTGCTTCGGTCTCGTCGAGCGTACAAGTTCCAGCGTCGTATTGCTTCGGTCACTTTAAGCGTACAATTTCAAGGCACGTTTTGCTTCGGTCTCGTTTAGCGTACAAGTTCCAGCCGGGTATTGCTTCGGTCTCCTCGAGCGTACAAGTTTCAGCCGCGTATTGCTTCGGCCTCGTTGTGCGTACAAGTTCCAGCCGCGTATTGCTTCGGTCTCGTTTAGCGTACAAGTTCCACCAGCGTATTGCTTCCGTCTCGTTATGCGTACAAGTTCCAGCCGCGTATTGGTTCGGTCTCGTGCGTACAAGTTCCAGCCGCGTGTTGCTTCGGTCTCGTCGAGCGTGCAGGTTCCATCCGCGAATTGCTTCGCTCACTTTAAGCGTACAAGTTCCAGGCACGTATTGCTTCGGTCTCGTTTAGCGTACAAGTTCCAGCCACGTATTGCATCGGCCTCGTCGAGCGTACACGTTCGAGCCACGTACTGCTTCGGTCTCGTTATGCGTACAAGACCCAGCCGCGTATTGCTTCGGTCTCCTTAAGCGTACATGATCCAGCCGCGTATTGCATCGGTCTCGTTGTGCGTACAAGTTCCAGCCGCGTATTGCTTCGGTCTTGTTATGCGTACAATTTCAAGGCACGTTTTGCTTCCGTCTCGTTATGCGTACAAGTTCCAGCCGCGTATTGGTTCGGTCTCGTCGAGCGTACTAGTTCCAGCAGCGCATTGCTTCGGTCTCGTCGAGCGTAGAAGTTCCAGCCGCGTATTGCTTCGACCTCGTTGTGCGTACAAGTTCCAGCCGCGTTTTGCTTCGGGCTCGTCGAGCGTACAAGTTCCAGCGGCGTGTTGCTTCGGTCACCTTAAGCGTGCAATTTCCAGGCACGTTTGGCTTCGGTCTCGTTTAGCGTACAAGTTCCAGCCGCGCATTGCTTCGGTCACTTTAAGCGTACAATTTCCGGCCGCGTATTGCTTCGGTATCGTCGAGCGTACAAGTCCCAGCCGCGTATTGCTTCGGTCTCGTCGAGCGTACAAGTTCCAGCCGCGTATTGCTTCGGTATCGCCGTGCATACAAGTTCCAGCAGCGTATTGCTTCGGTATCGTTATGCGTACAGGTCCCAGCCGCGTATTGCTTCGGTCTCGTCGAGCGTTCAGGTTCCATCCGCGTATTGCTTCGGTCACTTTAAGCGTACAATTTCCAGGCAGGTATTGCTTCGGTCTCGTTCAGCGCCCAAGTTCCAGCAGCGTATTGCTTCGATCTCGTCGAGCGTACAAGTTCCTGCCGCGTATTGCTTCGGTCTCGTCGAGCGTACAAGTTCCAGCCGCGTATTGCTTCGGTCTCGTTTAGCGTACAAGTTCCAGCTGCGTATTGCTTCGATCTCGTTGTGCGTACAAGTTCTAGCCGCGTATTGCTTCGGTCTAGTCGAGCGTTCAAGTTCAAGCCGCGTGTTGCTTCGGTCTCGATATGCGTTGAAGATCCAGCCGCGTTTTGCTTAGATCTCGTTTAGCGTACAAGTTCCAGCAGCGCATTGCTTCGGTCTCGTTTAGTGTACAAGTTCCACCAGCGTATTGCTTTGGTCTCGTCGAGCGTACAAGTTCCAGCCGCGTATTGCTTCGGTCTCGTCGAGCGTACAAGTTCCAGTCGCGTATTTCTTCGGCCTCGTTGTGCGTACAAGTTCCAGCCGCGTATTGCTTCGGTCTCGTTTAGCGTACAAGTTCCACCAGCGTATTGCTTCCGTCTCGTTATGCGTACAAGTTCCAGCCGCGTATTGGTTCGGTCTCGTGCGTACAAGTTCCAGCCGCGTGTTGCTTCGGTCTCGTCGAGCGTGCAGGTTCCATCCGCGAATTGCTTCGCTCACTTTAAGCGTACAAGTTCCAGGCACGTATTGCTTCGGTCTCGTTTAGCGTACAAGTTCCAGCCACGTATTGCATCGGCCTCGTCGAGCGTACACGTTCGAGCCACGTACTGCTTCGGTCTCGTTATGCGTACAAGACCCAGCCGCGTATTGCTTCGGTCTCCTTAAGCGTACATGATCCAGCCGCGTATTGCATCGGTCTCGTTGTGCGTACAAGTTCCAGCCGCGTATTGCTTCGGTCTTGTTATGCGTACAATTTCAAGGCACGTTTTGCTTCCGTCTCGTTATGCGTACAAGTTCCAGCCGCGTATTGGTTCGGTCTCGTCGAGCGTACTAGTTCCAGCAGCGCATTGCTTCGGTCTCGTCGAGCGTAGAAGTTCCAGCCGCGTATTGCTTCGACCTCGTTGTGCGTACAAGTTCCAGCCGCGTTTTGCTTCGGGCTCGTCGAGCGTACAAGTTCCAGCGGCGTGTTGCTTCGGTCACCTTAAGCGTGCAATTTCCAGGCACGTTTGGCTTCGGTCTCGTTTAGCGTACAAGTTCCAGCCGCGCATTGCTTCGGTCACTTTAAGCGTACAATTTCCGGCCGCGTATTGCTTCGGTATCGTCGAGCGTACAAGTCCCAGCCGCGTATTGCTTCGGTCTCGTCGAGCGTACAAGTTCCAGCCGCGTATTGCTTCGGTATCGCCGTGCATACAAGTTCCAGCAGCGTATTGCTTCGGTATCGTTATGCGTACAGGTCCCAGCCGCGTATTGCTTCGGTCTCGTCGAGCGTTCAGGTTCCATCCGCGTATTGCTTCGGTCACTTTAAGCGTACAATTTCCAGGCAGGTATTGCTTCGGTCTCGTTCAGCGCCCAAGTTCCAGCAGCGTATTGCTTCGATCTCGTCGAGCGTACAAGTTCCTGCCGCGTATTGCTTCGGTCTCGTCGAGCGTACAAGTTCCAGCCGCGTATTGCTTCGGTCTCGTTTAGCGTACAAGTTCCAGCTGCGTATTGCTTCGATCTCGTTGTGCGTACAAGTTCTAGCCGCGTATTGCTTCGGTCTAGTCGAGCGTTCAAGTTCAAGCCGCGTGTTGCTTCGGTCTCGATATGCGTTGAAGATCCAGCCGCGTTTTGCTTAGATCTCGTTTAGCGTACAAGTTCCAGCAGCGCATTGCTTCGGTCTCGTTTAGTGTACAAGTTCCACCAGCGTATTGCTTTGGTCTCGTCGAGCGTACAAGTTCCAGCCGCGTATTGCTTCGGTCTCGTCGAGCGTACAAGTTCCAGTCGCGTATTTCTTCGGCCTCGTTGTGCGTACAACTTCCAGCCGCGTCTTGCTTCGGTATCGTTCCGCGTACAAGTCCCAGCCGCCAATTGCTTCGGTCTCGTTGTGCGTTCACGTTCCAGCCGCGTATTGCTTCGGCCTCGTTGTGCGTACAAGTTCCAGCCGCGTATTGCTTCGGTATCGTTATGCGTACAAGTTCCAGCCGCGTATTGCTTCGGTCTCGTTTAGCGTACAAGTTCCAGCAGCGTATTGCTTCGATCTCGTCGAACGGACAAGATCCAGCCGCGTATTGCTTCGGTCTCGTCGAGCGTACAGTTTCCGGCCGCGTATTGCTTCGGTCTCGTCGAGCTCACAGGTTCGTGCCACGTACTGCTTCGGTCCCGTTACGCGTACAAGTTCCAGCCGCGTATTGCTTCGGTCTCGTCGACCGTACAAGTTCCAGCCGCGTATTGCTTCGGTCTGGTCGAGCGTACAAGTTCCAGCCGCGTATTGCTTCGGTCTCGTCGAGCGTACAAGTTCCAGCCGCGTACTGCTTCGGTCTCGTTGTGCGTACAAGTTCCAGCAGCGTATTGCTGCGGTATCGTTATGCGTCCAAGTTCCAGCCGCGTATTGCTGCGGTTTCGTTTAGCGTACAAGTTCCAGCCGCGTATTGCTTCGGTTTCGTTCAGCGTACAAGTTCCAGCCGCGTATTGCTTCGGTCTCGTTGTGCGTACAGGTTCCAGCCGCGTATTGCTTCAGTCTCGTCGAGCGTTCAAAGTCCAGCCGCGTATTGCTTCGGTCTCGTTGTGCGTTCAAGTTCCAGCCGCGTATTGCTTCGGTCTCGTTGAGCGTACAAATTCCAGCCGCGTATTGCTTCGGTCTCGTTTGGCGTACAAGTTCCAGCAGCCTATTGCTTCGATCTCGTCGAGCGTACAAGTTCCAGCCGCGTATTGCTTCGGTCTTGTCGAGCGTACAGGTTCCATCCGCGTCTTTCTTCGGTGTGGTCGAGCGTACAGGTACCAGCGGCGTATTGCTTCGGTCACCTTAAGCGTACAATTTCCAGGCACGTTTTGCTTCGGTCTCATTTAGCGTACAAGTACCAGCCGCGTATTGCATCGGTCTCGTTATGCGTACAAGTTCCAGCCGCGTATTGCTTCTGCCTCGTTATGCGTACTAGTTCCAGCCGCGAATTGCAACGGTCTCGTTATGCGTACAAGTTCCAGACGCGTATTGCTTCGGTCTCGTCGAGCGTACAACTCCCAGCCGCGTATTGCTTTGGTCTCGTCGAGCGTACAAGTTCCTGCCGCGTATTGCTTCGGTCCCGGTATGCGTTGAAGTTCCAGCCGCGTATTGCTTAGGTCTAGTTTACCGTACAAGTTCCAGCAGCGTATTGCTTCGGTCACCTTAAGCGTACAATTTCCAGGCACGTTTTGCTTCGGTCTCATTGAGCGTATAAGTTCCAGCCGCGTATTGCTTCGGTCTCGTTGAGCGTACAAATTCCAGCCGCGTATTGCTTCGGTCTCGTTTAGCGTTCAAGTTCCAGCAGCGTATTGCTTCGATCTCGTCGAGCGTACAAGTTCCAGCCGCGTATTGCTTCGGTCTTGTCGAGCGTACAGGTTCCAACCGCGTCTTTCTTCGGTGTGGTCGAGCGTACAGGTACCAGCGGCGTATTGCTTCGGTCACCCTAAGCGTACAATTTCCAGGCACGTTTGCTTCGGTCTCATTGAGCGTACAAGCTCCAGCCGCGTATTGCATCGGTCTCGTTATGCGTACAAGTTCCAGTCGCGTATTGCTTGGGTCCCGTACAAGCGAACAAGTTCCAGCAGCGTATTGCTTCGATCTCGTCGAGCGTACAAGATCCAGCCGCGTATTGCTTCGGTCTTGTCGAGCGTACTAGTTCCAGCCGCGTATTGCTTCGGTATCGTTACGCGTATTAGTCCCAGCCGCGTATTGCTTCGGTCTCGCCGAGCGTACAAGTACCAGCGGCGTATTGCTTCGGTCACCTTAAGCGTACAATTTCCAGGCACGTTTTGCTTCGGTCTCATTTAGCGTACAAGTACCAGCCGCGTATTGCATAGGTCTCGTTATGCGTACAAGTTCCAGCCGCGTATTGCTTCTGCCTCGTTATGCGTACTAGTTCCAGCCGCGAATTGCAATGGTCTCGTTATGCGTACAAGTTCCAGCCGCGTATTGCTTCGGTCTCGTCGAGCGTACAACTCCCAGCCGCGTATTGCTTTGGTCTCGTCGAGCGTACAAGTTCCTGCCGCGTATTGCTTCGGTCCCGGTATGCGTTGAAGTTCCAGCCACGTATTGCTTAGGTCTAGTTTAGCGTACAAGTTCCAGCAGCGTATTGCTTCGGTCTCGTTTAGCGTACAAGTTCCACCAGCGTATTGCTTCGGTCTCGTCGAGCGTACCAGTTCCAGCCGCGTATTGCTTCGGTCTCGTCGAGCGTACAAGTTCCAGCCGCGTATTGCTTCGGTCTCGTTGTGCGTACAAGTTCCAGCTGCGTATTGCTGCGGTATCGTTATGCGACAAAGTTCCAGCCGCGTATTGCTGCGGTTTCGTTTAGCGTACAAGTTCCAGCAGCGTATTACTTCGGCGTCGTTGTGCGTATAAGTTCCAGCCGCGTATTGCTTCGGCCTCGTTATGCGTACAAGTTCCAGCCGCGTATTGCTTCGGTCTTGTTACGCGTACAAGTCCCAGCCGCGTATTGCTTCGGTATCGTTATGCGAACAAGTGCCAACCGCATATTGCTTCGGTCTCGTCGAGCGTACAAGTTCCAGCCGCGTTTTGCTTCGGTCCCGTCGAGCGTACAAGTTCCAGCGCCGTGTTGCTTCGGTCACCTTAAGCGTACAATTTCCAGGCACGTTTGGCTTCGGTCTCGTTTAGCGTTCAAGTTCCAGCCGCGTATTGCTTCGTCCACTTTAAGCGTACAAGTTCCAGCCGCGTATTGCTTCGGTCTCGTACAAGCGTACAAGTTCCAGCAGCGTATTGCTTCGGTCTCGTTTAGCGTACAAGTTCCACCAGCGTATTGCTTCGGTCTCGTTGTGCGTACAAGTTCCAGCCGCGTATTGCTGCGGTTTCGTTTAGCGTACAAGTTCCAGCCGCGTATTGCTGCGGTTTCGTTTAGCGTACAAGTTCCAGCCGCGTATTGCTTCGGTTTCGTTTAGCGTACAAGTTCCAGCCGCGTATTGCTTCGGTTTCATTCAGCGTACAAGTTCCAGCCGCGTATTGCATCGGTCTCGTTATGCGTACAAGTTCCAGCCGCGTATTGCTTCGGTCTCATACAAGCGAACAAGTTCCAGCATTGTATTGCTTCGATCTCGTCGAGCGTACAAGATCCAGCCGCGTATTGCTTCGGTCTCGTCGATCGTTCAAGTTCCAGTCGCGTATTGCTTCGGCCTCGTTGTGCGTACAAGTTCCAGCCGCATATTGCTTCGGTGTCGTTCCGCGTACAAGTCCCAGCCGCGTATTGCGTCGGTCTCGTTTATCGAACAAGTTCCAGCAGCGTATTGCTTCGGTCTCGTCGAGCGTACATGTTCCAGCCGCGTATTGCTTCGGTCACTTTAAGCGTACAATTTCAAGGCATGTTTTGCTTCGGTCTCGTTTAGCGCACAAGTCCCAGCGGCGTATTGCTTCGGTCTCGTTTAGCGTACAAGTTCCAACAGCGTATTGCTTCGGTCTCGTTATGCGTACATGTTCCAGCCGCGTATTGCTTCGGCCTCGTTGTGCGTACAAGTTCCAGCCGCGTATTGCTTCGGTCTTGTTACGCGTACAAGTCCCAGCCGCGTATTGCTTCGGTATCGTTATGCGAACAAGTGCCAACCGCATATTGCTTCGGTCTCGTCGAGCGTACAAGTTCCAGCCGCGTTTTGCTTCGGTCCCGTCGAGCGTACAAGTTCCAGCGCCGTGTTGCTTCGGTCACCTTAAGCGTACAATTTCCAGGCACGTTTGGCTTCGGTCTCGTTTAGCGTACAAGTTCCAGCCGCGTATTGCTTCGTCCACTTTAAGCGTACAAGTTCCAGCCGCGTATTGCTTCGGTCTCGTACAAGCGTACAAGTTCCAGCAGCGTATTGCTTCGGTCTCGTTTAGCGTACAAGTTCCACCAGCGTATTGCTTCGGTCTCGTTGTGCGTACAAGTTCCAGCCGCGTATTGCTGCGGTTTCGTTTAGCGTACAAGTTCCAGCCGCGTATTGCTGCGGTTTCGTTTAGCGTACAAGTTCCAGCCGCGTATTGCTTCGGTTTCGTTTAGCGTACAAGTTCCAGCCGCGTATTGCTTCGGTTTCGTTCAGCGTACAAGTTCCAGCCGCGTATTGCATCGGTCTCGTTATGCGTACAAGTTCCAGCCGCGTATTGCTTCGGTCTCGTACAAGCGAACAAGTTCCAGCATTGTATTGCTTCGATCTCGTCGAGCGTACAAGATCCAGCCGCGTATTGCTTCGGTCTCGTCGATCGTTCAAGTTCCAGTCGCGTATTGCTTCGGCCTCGTTGTGCGTACAAGTTCCAGCCGCGTATTGCTTCGGTGTCGTTCCGCGTACAAGTCCCAGCCGCGTATTGCGTCGGTCTCGTTTATCGAACAAGTTCCAGCAGCGTATTGCTTCGGTCTCGTCGAGCGTACATGTTCCAGCCGCGTATTGCTTCGGTCACTTTAAGCGTACAATTTCAAGGCATGTTTTGCTTCGGTCTCGTTTAGCGCACAAGTCCCAGCGGCGTATTGCTTCGGTCTCGTTTAGCGTACAAGTTCCAACAGCGTATTGCTTCGGTCTCGTTATGCGTACATGTTCCAGCCGCGTATTGCTTCGGCCTCGTTGTGCGTACAAGTTCCAGCCGCGCATTGCTTCCGCCTCGTTATGCGTACAAGTTCCAGCCACGTACTGCTTCGGTCTCGTCGAGCGTACAAGTCCCAGCCGCCTATTGCTTCGGCCTCATCGAGCGTACAAGTTCCTGCCGCGTATGGCACGGTCTCGGTATGCGTTGAAGTTCCAGCCGCCTACTGCTTCGGTCTCGTCGAGCGTACAAGTACCTGCCGGGTACTGCTTCGGTCTCGGTATGCGTACAAGTTCCAGCCGCGTATTGCTTCGGCCTCGTTGTGAGTACAAGTTCCAGCCGCGTATTGCTTCGGTCTCGTCGAGCGTACAAGTTCCAGCGGCGTATTGCTTCGGTCACTTTAAGCGTACAATTTCAAGGCACGTTTTGCTTCGGTCTCGTTTAGCGTACAAGTTCCAGCCGGGTATTGCTTCGGTCTGCTCGAGCGTACAAGTTCCAGCCGCGTATTGCTTCGGCCTCGTTGTGCGTACAAGTTCCAGCCGCGTATTGCTTCGGTCTCGTTTAGCGTACAAGTTCCACCAGCGTATTGCTTCCGTCTCGTTATGCGTACAAGTTCCAGCCGCGTATTGGTTCGGTCTCGTGCGTACAAGTTCCAGCCGCGTGTTGCTTCGGTATCGCCGTGCGTACAAGTTCCAGCAGCGTATTGCTTCGGTATCGTTATGCGTACAGGTCCCAGCCGCGTATTGCTTCGGTCTCGTCGAGCGTACAGGTTCCATCCGCGAATTGCTTCGGTCACTTTAAGCGTACAAGTTCCAGGCACGTATTGCTTCGGTCTCGTTTAGCGTACAAGTTCCAGCCACGTATTGCATCGGCCTCGTCGAGCGTACACGTTCGAGCCACGTACTGCTTCGGTCTCGTTATGCGTACAAGACCCAGCCGCGTATTGCTTCGGTCTCCTTAAGCGTACATGATCCAGCCGCGTATTGCATCGGTCTCGTTGTGCGTACGAGTTCCAGCCGCGTATTGCTTCGGTCTTGTTATGCGTACAAGTTCCAACCGCGTATTGCTCCGGTCTCGTCGAGCGTACAAGTTCCAGCGGCGTATTGCTTCGGTCACTTTAAGCGTACAATTTCAAGGCACGTTTTGCTTCCGTCTCGTTATGCGTACAAGTTCCAGCCGCGTATTGGTTCGGTCTCGTCGAGCGTACTAGTTCCAGCAGCGCATTGCTTCGGTCTCGTCGAGCGTAGAAGTTCCAGCCGCGTATTGCTTCGACCTCGTTGTGCGTACAAGTTCCAGCCGCGTTTTGCTTCGGGCTCGTCGAGCGTACAAGTTCCAGCGGCGTGTTGCTTCGGTCACCTTAAGCGTGCAATTTCCAGGCACGTTTGGCTTCGGTCTCGTTTAGCGTACAAGTTCCAGCCGCGCATTGCTTCGGTCACTTTAAGCGTACAATTTCCGGCCGCGTATTGCTTCGGTATCGTCGAGCGTACAAGTCCCAGCCGCGTATTGCTTCGGTCTCGTCGAGCGTACAAGTTTCAGCCGCGTATTGCTTCGGTATCGCCGTGCATACAAGTTCCAGCAGCGTATTGCTTCGGTATCGTTATGCGTACAGGTCCCAGCCGCGTATTGCTTCGGTCTCGTCGAGCGTTCAGGTTCCATCCGCGTATTGCTTCGGTCACTTTAAGCGTACAATTTCCAGGCAGGTATTGCTTCGGTCTCGTTCAGCGCCCAAGTTCCAGCAGCGTATTGCTTCGATCTCGTCGAGCGTACAAGTTCCTGCCGCGTATTGCTTCGGTCTCGTCGAGCGTACAAGTTCCAGCCGCGTATTGCTTCGGTCTCGTTTAGCGTACAAGTTCCAGCCGCGTATTGCTTCGATCTCGTTGTGCGTACAAGTTCTAGCCGCGTATTGCTTCGGTCTAGTCGAGCGTTCAAGTTCAAGCCGCGTGTTGCTTCGGTCTCGTTATGCGTTGAAGATCCAGCCGCGTTTTGCTTAGATCTCGTTTAGCGTACAAGTTCCAGCAGCGTATTGCTTCGGTCTCGTTTAGTGTACAAGTTCCACCAGCGTATTGCTTTGGTCTCGTCAAGCGTACAAGTTCCAGCCGCGTATTGCTTCGGTCTCGTCGAGCGTACAAGTTCCAGTCGCGTATTTCTTCGGCCTCGTTGTGCGTACAACTTCCAGCCGCGTCTTGCTTCGGTATCGTTCCGCGTACAAGTCCCAGCCGCCAATTGCTTCGGTCTCGTTGTGCGTTCACGTTCCAGCCGCGTATTGCTTCGGCCTCGTTGTGCGTACAAGTTCCAGCCGCGTATTGCTTCGGTATCGTTATGCGTACAAGTTCCAGCCGCGTATTGCTTCGGTCTCGTTTAGCGTACAAGTTCCAGCAGCGTATTGCTTCGATCTCGTCGAACGGACAAGATCCAGCCGCGTATTGCTTCGGTCTCGTCGAGCGTACAGTTTCCGGCCGCGTATTGCTTCGGTCTCGTCGAGCTCACAGGTTCGTGCCGCGTATTGCTTCGGTCCCGGTATGCGTTGAAGTTCCAGCCGCGTATTGCTTAGGTCTAGTTTACCGTACAAGTTCCAGCAGCGTATTGCTTCGGTCACCTTAAGCGTACAATTTCCAGGCACGTTTTGCTTCGGTCTCATTGAGCGTATAAGTTCCAGCCGCGTATTGCTTCGGTCTCGTTGAGCGTACAAATTCCAGCCGCGTATTGCTTCGGTCTCGTTTAGCGTTCAAGTTCCAGCATTGTATTGCTTCGATCTCGTCGAGCGTACAAGATCCAGCCGCGTATTGCTTCGGTCTCGTCGATCGTTCAAGTTCCAGTCGCGTATTGCTTCGGCCTCGTTGTGCGTACAAGTTCCAGCCGCATATTGCTTCGGTGTCGTTCCGCGTACAAGTCCCAGCCGCGTATTGCGTCGGTCTCGTTTATCGAACAAGTTCCAGCAGCGTATTGCTTCGGTCTCGTCGAGCGTACATGTTCCAGCCGCGTATTGCTTCGGTCACTTTAAGCGTACAATTTCAAGGCATGTTTTGCTTCGGTCTCGTTTAGCGCACAAGTCCCAGCGGCGTATTGCTTCGGTCTCGTTTAGCGTACAAGTTCCAACAGCGTATTGCTTCGGTCTCGTTATGCGTACATGTTCCAGCCGCGTATTGCTTCGGCCTCGTTGTGCGTACAAGTTCCAGCCGCGTATTGCTTCGGTCTTGTTACGCGTACAAGTCCCAGCCGCGTATTGCTTCGGTATCGTTATGCGAACAAGTGCCAACCGCATATTGCTTCGGTCTCGTCGAGCGTACAAGTTCCAGCCGCGTTTTGCTTCGGTCCCGTCGAGCGTACAAGTTCCAGCGCCGTGTTGCTTCGGTCACCTTAAGCGTACAATTTCCAGGCACGTTTGGCTTCGGTCTCGTTTAGCGTACAAGTTCCAGCCGCGTATTGCTTCGTCCACTTTAAGCGTACAAGTTCCAGCCGCGTATTGCTTCGGTCTCGTACAAGCGTACAAGTTCCAGCAGCGTATTGCTTCGGTCTCGTTTAGCGTACAAGTTCCACCAGCGTATTGCTTCGGTCTCGTTGTGCGTACAAGTTCCAGCCGCGTATTGCTGCGGTTTCGTTTAGCGTACAAGTTCCAGCCGCGTATTGCTGCGGTTTCGTTTAGCGTACAAGTTCCAGCCGCGTATTGCTTCGGTTTCGTTTAGCGTACAAGTTCCAGCCGCGTATTGCTTCGGTTTCGTTCAGCGTACAAGTTCCAGCCGCGTATTGCATCGGTCTCGTTATGCGTACAAGTTCCAGCCGCGTATTGCTTCGGTCTCGTACAAGCGAACAAGTTCCAGCATTGTATTGCTTCGATCTCGTCGAGCGTACAAGATCCAGCCGCGTATTGCTTCGGTCTCGTCGATCGTTCAAGTTCCAGTCGCGTATTGCTTCGGCCTCGTTGTGCGTACAAGTTCCAGCCGCGTATTGCTTCGGTGTCGTTCCGCGTACAAGTCCCAGCCGCGTATTGCGTCGGTCTCGTTTATCGAACAAGTTCCAGCAGCGTATTGCTTCGGTCTCGTCGAGCGTACATGTTCCAGCCGCGTATTGCTTCGGTCACTTTAAGCGTACAATTTCAAGGCATGTTTTGCTTCGGTCTCGTTTAGCGCACAAGTCCCAGCGGCGTATTGCTTCGGTCTCGTTTAGCGTACAAGTTCCAACAGCGTATTGCTTCGGTCTCGTTATGCGTACATGTTCCAGCCGCGTATTGCTTCGGCCTCGTTGTGCGTACAAGTTCCAGCCGCGCATTGCTTCCGCCTCGTTATGCGTACAAGTTCCAGCCACGTACTGCTTCGGTCTCGTCGAGCGTACAAGTCCCAGCCGCCTATTGCTTCGGCCTCATCGAGCGTACAAGTTCCTGCCGCGTATGGCACGGTCTCGGTATGCGTTGAAGTTCCAGCCGCCTACTGCTTCGGTCTCGTCGAGCGTACAAGTACCTGCCGGGTACTGCTTCGGTCTCGGTATGCGTACAAGTTCCAGCCGCGTATTGCTTCGGCCTCGTTGTGAGTACAAGTTCCAGCCGCGTATTGCTTCGGTCTCGTCGAGCGTACAAGTTCCAGCGGCGTATTGCTTCGGTCACTTTAAGCGTACAATTTCAAGGCACGTTTTGCTTCGGTCTCGTTTAGCGTACAAGTTCCAGCCGGGTATTGCTTCGGTCTGCTCGAGCGTACAAGTTCCAGCCGCGTATTGCTTCGGCCTCGTTGTGCGTACAAGTTCCAGCCGCGTATTGCTTCGGTCTCGTTTAGCGTACAAGTTCCACCAGCGTATTGCTTCCGTCTCGTTATGCGTACAAGTTCCAGCCGCGTATTGGTTCGGTCTCGTGCGTACAAGTTCCAGCCGCGTGTTGCTTCGGTATCGCCGTGCGTACAAGTTCCAGCAGCGTATTGCTTCGGTATCGTTATGCGTACAGGTCCCAGCCGCGTATTGCTTCGGTCTCGTCGAGCGTACAGGTTCCATCCGCGAATTGCTTCGGTCACTTTAAGCGTACAAGTTCCAGGCACGTATTGCTTCGGTCTCGTTTAGCGTACAAGTTCCAGCCACGTATTGCATCGGCCTCGTCGAGCGTACACGTTCGAGCCACGTACTGCTTCGGTCTCGTTATGCGTACAAGACCCAGCCGCGTATTGCTTCGGTCTCCTTAAGCGTACATGATCCAGCCGCGTATTGCATCGGTCTCGTTGTGCGTACGAGTTCCAGCCGCGTATTGCTTCGGTCTTGTTATGCGTACAAGTTCCAACCGCGTATTGCTCCGGTCTCGTCGAGCGTACAAGTTCCAGCGGCGTATTGCTTCGGTCACTTTAAGCGTACAATTTCAAGGCACGTTTTGCTTCCGTCTCGTTATGCGTACAAGTTCCAGCCGCGTATTGGTTCGGTCTCGTCGAGCGTACTAGTTCCAGCAGCGCATTGCTTCGGTCTCGTCGAGCGTAGAAGTTCCAGCCGCGTATTGCTTCGACCTCGTTGTGCGTACAAGTTCCAGCCGCGTTTTGCTTCGGGCTCGTCGAGCGTACAAGTTCCAGCGGCGTGTTGCTTCGGTCACCTTAAGCGTGCAATTTCCAGGCACGTTTGGCTTCGGTCTCGTTTAGCGTGCAAGTTCCAGCCGCGCATTGCTTCGGTCACTTTAAGCGTACAATTTCCGGCCGCGTATTGCTTCGGTATCGTCGAGCGTACAAGTCCCAGCCGCGTATTGCTTCGGTCTCGTCGAGCGTACAAGTTTCAGCCGCGTATTGCTTCGGTATCGCCGTGCATACAAGTTCCAGCAGCGTATTGCTTCGGTATCGTTATGCGTACAGGTCCCAGCCGCGTATTGCTTCGGTCTCGTCGAGCGTTCAGGTTCCATCCGCGTATTGCTTCGGTCACTTTAAGCGTACAATTTCCAGGCAGGTATTGCTTCGGTCTCGTTCAGCGCCCAAGTTCCAGCAGCGTATTGCTTCGATCTCGTCGAGCGTACAAGTTCCTGCCGCGTATTGCTTCGGTCTCGTCGAGCGTACAAGTTCCAGCCGCGTATTGCTTCGGTCTCGTTTAGCGTACAAGTTCCAGCCGCGTATTGCTTCGATCTCGTTGTGCGTACAAGTTCTAGCCGCGTATTGCTTCGGTCTAGTCGAGCGTTCAAGTTCAAGCCGCGTGTTGCTTCGGTCTCGTTATGCGTTGAAGATCCAGCCGCGTTTTGCTTAGATCTCGTTTAGCGTACAAGTTCCAGCAGCGTATTGCTTCGGTCTCGTTTAGTGTACAAGTTCCACCAGCGTATTGCTTTGGTCTCGTCGAGCGTACAAGTTCCAGCCGCGTATTGCTTCGGTCTCGTCGAGCGTACAAGTTCCAGTCGCGTATTTCTTCGGCCTCGTTGTGCGTACAACTTCCAGCCGCGTCTTGCTTCGGTATCGTTCCGCGTACAAGTCCCAGCCGCCAATTGCTTCGGTCTCGTTGTGCGTTCACGTTCCAGCCGCGTATTGCTTCGGCCTCGTTGTGCGTACAAGTTCCAGCCGCGTATTGCTTCGGTATCGTTATGCGTACAAGTTCCAGCCGCGTATTGCTTCGGTCTCGTTTAGCGTACAAGTTCCAGCAGCGTATTGCTTCGATCTCGTCGAACGGACAAGATCCAGCCGCGTATTGCTTCGGTCTCGTCGAGCGTACAGTTTCCGGCCGCGTATTGCTTCGGTCTCGTCGAGCTCACAGGTTCGTGCCGCGTATTGCTTCGGTCCCGGTATGCGTTGAAGTTCCAGCCGCGTATTGCTTAGGTCTAGTTTACCGTACAAGTTCCAGCAGCGTATTGCTTCGGTCACCTTAAGCGTACAATTTCCAGGCACGTTTTGCTTCGGTCTCATTGAGCGTATAAGTTCCAGCCGCGTATTGCTTCGGTCTCGTTGAGCGTACAAATTCCAGCCGCGTATTGCTTCGGTCTCGTTTAGCGTTCAAGTTCCAGCAGCGTATTGCTTCGATCTCGTCGAGCGTACAAGTTCCAGCCGCGTATTGCTTCGGTCTTGTCGAGCGTACAGGTTCCAACCGCGTCTTTCTTCGGTGTGGTCGAGCGTACAGGTACCAGCGGCGTATTGCTTCGGTCACCTTAAGCGTACAATTTCCAGGCACGTTTGCTTCGGTCTCATTGAGCGTACAAGCTCCAGCCGCGTATTGCATCGGTCTCGTTATGCGTACAAGTTCCAGTCGCGTATTGCTTGGGTCCCGTACAAGCGAACAAGTTCCAGCAGCGTATTGCTTCGATCTCGTCGAGCGTACAAGATCCAGCCGCGTATTGCTTCGGTCTTGTCGAGCGTACTAGTTCCAGCCGCGTATTGCTTCGGTATCGTTACGCGTATTAGTCCCAGCCGCGTATTGCTTCGGTCTCGCCGAGCGTACAAGTACCAGCGGCGTATTGCTTCGGTCACCTTAAGCGTACAATTTCCAGGCACGTTTTGCTTCGGTCTCATTTAGCGTACAAGTACCAGCCGCGTATTGCATAGGTCTCGTTATGCGTACAAGTTCCAGCCGCGTATTGCTTCTGCCTCGTTATGCGTACTAGTTCCAGCCGCGAATTGCAATGGTCTCGTTATGCGTACAAGTTCCAGCCGCGTATTGCTTCGGTCTCGTCGAGCGTACAACTCCCAGCCGCGTATTGCTTTGGTCTCGTCGAGCGTACAAGTTCCTGCCGCGTATTGCTTCGGTCCCGGTATGCGTTGAAGTTCCAGCCACGTATTGCTTAGGTCTAGTTTAGCGTACAAGTTCCAGCAGCGTATTGCTTCGGTCTCGTTTAGCGTACAAGTTCCACCAGCGTATTGCTTCGGTCTCGTCGAGCGTACCAGTTCCAGCCGCGTATTGCTTCGGTCTCGTCGAGCGTACAAGTTCCAGCCGCGTATTGCTTCGGTCTCGTTGTGCGTACAAGTTCCAGCTGCGTATTGAAGCGGTATCGTTATGCGACAAAGTTCCAGCCGCGTATTGCTGCGGTTTCGTTTAGCGTACAAGTTCCAGCCGCGTATTGCTTCGGTTTCGTTCAGCGTACAAGTTCCAGCCGCGTATTGCTTCGGTCTCGTTGTGCGTACAGGTTCCAGCCGCGTATTGCTTCGGTCTCGTCGAGCGTTCAAGGTCCAGCCGCGTATTGCTTCGGTCTCGTTGTGCGTTCAAGTTCCAGCCGCGTATTGCTTCGGTCTCGTTGAGCGTACAAATTCCAGCCGCGTATTGCTTCGGTCTCGTTTAGCGTACAAGTTCCAGCAGCGTATTACTTCGGCGTCGTTGTGCGTATAAGTTCCAGCCGCGTATTGCTTCGGCCTCGTTATGCGTACAAGTTCCAGCCGCGTATTGCTTCGGTCTTGTTACGCGTACAGGTCCCAGCCGCGTATTGCTTCGGTATCGTTATGCGAACAAGTGCCAACCGCATATTGCTTCGGTCTCGTCGAGCGTACAAGTTCCAGCCGCGTTTTGCTTCGGTCCCGTCGAGCGTACAAGTTCCAGCGCCGTGTTGCTTCGGTCACCTTAAGCGTACAATTTCCAGGCACGTTTGGCTTCGGTCTCGTTTAGC
Source organism: Stelis phaeoptera (assembly GCA_943735885.1). NCBI lineage: Eukaryota > Metazoa > Arthropoda > Insecta > Hymenoptera > Megachilidae > Stelis > Stelis phaeoptera. Next base: position 121,790 of record CALSEM010000075.1, read on the forward strand.
GTACAAGTTCCAGCCGCGTATTGCTTCGTCCACTTTAAGCGTACAAGTTCCAGCCGCGTATTGCTTCGGTCTCGTACAAGCGTACAAGTTCCAGCAGCGTATTGCTTCGGTCTCGTTTAGCGTACAAGTTCCACCAGCGTATTGCTTCGGTCTCGTTGTGCGTACAAGTTCCAGCCGCGTATTGCTGCGGTTTCGTTTAGCGTACAAGTTCCAGCCGCGTATTGCTGCGGTTTCGTTTAGCGTACAAGTTCCAGCCGCGTATTGCTTCGGTTTCGTTTAGCGTACAAGTTCCAGCCGCGTATTGCTTCGGTTTCGTTCAGCGTACAAGTTCCAGCCGCGTATTGCATCGGTCTCGTTATGCGTACAAGTTCCAGCCGCGTATTGCTTCGGTCTCATACAAGCGAACAAGTTCCAGCATTGTATTGCTTCGATCTCGTCGAGCGTACAAGATCCAGCCGCGTATTGCTTCGGTCTCGTCGATCGTTCAAGTTCCAGTCGCGTATTGCTTCGGCCTCGTTGTGCGTACAAGTTCCAGCCGCGTATTGCTTCGGTGTCGTTCCGCGTACAAGTCCCAGCCGCGTATTGCGTCGGTCTCGTTTATCGAACAAGTTCCAGCAGCGTATTGCTTCGGTCTCGTCGAGCGTACATGTTCCAGCCGCGTACTGCTTCGGTCTCGTTACGCGTACAAGTTCCAGCCACGTATTGCTTCGGTCTCGTCGAGCGTTCAAGTTCCAGCCGCGTATTGCATCGGTATCGTTATGAGTACAAGTCCCAGCCGCGTATTGCTTCGGTCTCGCTGTGCGTACAAGTTCCAGCCGCGTATTGCTTCGGTCACCTTAAGCGTACAATTTGAAGGCACGTTTTGCTTCGGTCTCGTTCAGCGTACGGGTTCCAGCCGCGATTTGCTTCCGTCTCCTCGAGCGTACATGTTCCAGCCACGTACTGCTTCGGTCTCGGTATGCGTACAAGTTCCAGCCGCGTATTGCTTCGGTCTCGTCGAGCGTACAAGTTTCAGCCGCGTATTGCTTCGGTCTCGTCGAGCGTACAAGTTCCAGCTGCGTATTGCTTCTGCCTCGTTATGCGTACCAGATCCAGCCGCGAATTGCAACGGTCTCGTTATGCGTACAAGTTCCAGCCGCGTATTGCTTCGGTCTCGTCGAGCGTACAAGTTCCAGCCGCGTATTGCTTCGGTCTCGGTATGCGTATAAGTTCCAGCCGCGTATTGCTTCGGTTTCGTCGAGCGTACAAGTTCCAGCCGCATATTGCTTCGGTCTTGTCGACCGTACAAGTTCCAGCCGCGTATTGCTTCGGTCTCGTCGAGCGTTCAAGTTCCAGCTGCGTATTGCTTCTGCCTCGTTATGCGTACCAGATCCAGCCGCGAATTGCAACGGTCTCGTTATGCGTACAAGTTCCAGCCGCGTATTGCTTCGTTCTCGTCGAGGGTACAAGTTTCAGCTGCGTATTGCTTCTTCCTCGTTATGCGTACCAGATCCAGCCGCGAATTGCAACGGTCTCGTTATGCGTACAAGTTCCAGCCGCGTATTGCTTCGTTCTCGTCGAGGGTACAAGTTTCAGCCGCGTAATGCTTTGGTCTTTTCGAGCGTACGAGTTCGATCCACGTACTGCTTCGGTCTCGTGGTGCGTACAAGTTCCAGCCGCGTATTGCTTCGGTCTCGGTATGCGTACAAGTTTCAGCCGCGTATTGCTTCGGTATCGTTATGCGAACAAGTGTCAGACGCATATTGCTTCGGTCTCGTCGAGCGTACAAGTTCCAGCAGCGTATTGCTTCGGTCTCGGTATGCGTGGAAGTTCCTGCCGCGTATTGCTTCGGTTTCGTCGAGCGTACAAGTTCCAGCCGCGTATTGCTTCGGTCTCGTTGAGGGTACAGGATCCGGCCGCGTAATGCTTTGGTCTTTTCGAGCGTACGAGTTCGATCCACGTACTGCTTCGGTCTCGTGGTGCGTACAAGTTCCAGCCGCGTATTGCTTCGGTCTCGGTATGCGTGCAAGTACCAGCCGCGCATTGCTTCGGTCACTTTAAGCTTCCATTTCCAGGCACGTTTTGCTTCGGTGTCGTTATGCGTACAAGTTCCAGCGGCGTATTGCTTCGGTCACTTTAAGCGTACAATTTCCAGGCACGTATTGCTTCGGTTCGTTCAGCGCCCAAGTTCCAGCAGCGTATTGCTTCGATCTCGTCGAGCGTACAAGTTCCAGCCGCGTATTGCTTCGGTCTCGTCGAGTGTACAAGTTCCAGCCGCGTATTGCTTCGGTCTCGTCGAGCGTACAAGTTCCAGCCGCGTATTGCTTCGGCCTCGTTGTGCGTACAAGTTCCAGCCGCGTATTGCGTCGGTTTCGTTACGCGTTCAAGTTCCAGCCGCGTATAGCTTCGGCCTCGTTGTGCGTACAAGTTCCAGCCGCGTATTGCGTCGGTTTCGTTACGCGTTCAAGTTCCAGCCGCGTATTGCTTCGGTCTCGTCGAGCGTACAAGTTCCAGCCGCGTATTGCTTCGGCCTCGTTGTGCGTACAAGTTCCAGCCGCGTATTGCGTCGGTTTCGTTACGTGTTCAAGTTCCAGCCGCGTATTGCTTCGGTCTCGTCGAGCGTACAATTTCCAGCCGCGTATTGCTTCGGTCTCGGTATGCGTGCAAGTTCCAGCCGCGTATTGTTTCGGTCTCGTCGAGCGTACAAGGTCCAGCCGCGTATTGCTTCGGTCTCGTCGAGCGTACAGGTTCCAGCCGCGTATTGCATCGGTCTCGTCGAGCGTACAAGTTTCAGCCGCGTATTGCTTCGGTATCGTTAAGCGTACACGTCCCAGCCGCGTATTGCTTCGGTCTCGTCGAGCGTACAAGTTCCAGCGGCGCACAGTGGTCCATTTCGCCGAAATCCTGGCCAAAGTGAAAAAATTTTTTTCTCAATTTTCCAGATTTACATAATGTATTCCATTTATGAATAATTAAAGCATGTTTTTTCGACAATACCGATTTTCATTGTACAATCCTTTTAGAGATACAGTATCTGAAAGTTGTTACTTTTGTGGTGTTCAATTTGGAAGCTAGAATTCAAAGTAATTTTTCGATTTAGTTTCGAACTGTAATCCTTTGAAGGGAACTTTTCTTATCAACAATATACTTTATTGCACTCAACAATTATTATACACTATATTACGCTTAAGCCCCTTTGGGGTGGACAACCGGTTCTACGCGCTAAACACTGGTTTTCCGTTTGGTCGCCCGAGGTCGCTGCTAACTCTACGCGCTGTCGTATCGGTTCACTGATCGACTGATTGATTGACGTCGCGCACGCTCGTATTATATACCGACGGTACTTCGCGATTTTTCGGTTTCTGGAAACTGCCGCTCCGCTGTCTTTGCGCTAGAAGTTTCGGGGTCGGCGCGGCGCGGTGCTCGTACCTTCGCGAACCTTCGTCGCTCTCTCTCTTTCTCGCGCCATACCCTCTAGATGTTTCGCGACGCGGTTTGGTCGCTACAGTGCCAAAACTGCGCAAAGGCAGCGATTCTGTGCACGAAACGCACGTTTTGTGCCAAAACTGAGCAAAAGCGGCGATTCTCTGCACGAATCGCACGTTTTGTGCCAAAACTCAGCAAAAGCGGCGACTCTGTGCACGAAACGCACGTTTTGTGTCAAAAGGAGCAATTCGGCACGTGGAACGCACGTTTTGTGCCAAAGGGAGTAATTCGGAGCGTGAAACGCACATTTTGTGCCAAAGGGAGCAATTCGGAGCGTGAAATGCACGTTCTGTGCCAAAACTGAGCAAAAGCGGTGATTCTGTGCACGAAACGCACGTTTTGTGCCAAAGCTGAGCAAAAGCAGCGATTCTGTGCACGAAACCCCGTTGTGTGACAAAAGGAACAATTCGGAGCGTGAACGGCATGTTTTGTGCCAAAAGGACCAACTCGGAGCGTGGAACGCACGTTTTGTGCCAAAACTGAGCAAAAGCGGCGATTCTGTGCACGAAACGCACGCTTTGTGCCAAAAGGAGCAACTCGGCACGTGGAACCCACGTTTTGTGCCAAAGGGAGTAATTCGGAGCGTGAAACGCACGTTTTGTGCCAAAGGGAGCAATTCGGAGCGTGAAATGCATGTTCTGTGCCAATACTGAGCAAAAGCGGCGATTCTGAGCACGAAATGTACGTTTTGTGTCAAAAGGAGAAAGAGCGGCGATTCTGAGCACGAAACGCACGTTTTCTTACAAAACTGAGCAAAAGCGGCGATTATGTGCACGAATCGCACGTTTTGTGCCAAAAGGAACAATTCGGAGCGCGAAACACATGTTTTGTGCCAAAACTGAGCAAAAGCGGCGATTCTGCGCACGAAACGCACGTTCTTTGCCAAAACCGAGCAAAAGCGGCGATTCTGTGCATGAAACGCACGTTTAGTGCCAAAAGGAGCAATTCGGCGCGTGGAACGCACGTTTTGTGCCAATACTGAGCAAAAGCGGCGACTCTGTGCACGAAACGCACGTTTTGTGCCAAAAGCAGCAATTCGGCGCGTGGAACGCTCGTTTTGTGCCAAAACTGCACAAAAGCAGCGATTCTGTGCACGACACGCACGTTTTGTGCCAAGAGGAAGAATTCGGAGCGCGAACGGCACGTTTTGTGCCAAAAGGAGTAATTCGGAGCGTGAAACGCACGTTTTGCGACAAAACTGAGCAAAAGCGGCGATTCTGCGAACGAAACGCACGTTTTGCCCCAAAACTGAGCAAAAGCGGCGATTCTGTGCACGAAACGCACGTTTTGTGCCAAAAGGAGCGATTCGGCGCGTGGAACGCACGTTTTGTGCCAAAACTGAGCAAAAGCGGCGATTCTGCGCACGAAACGCACGTTTTGTGCCAAAACCGAGCAAATGCGGCGATTCTGTGCGCGAAACGCACGTTTTGTGCCAAAAGGAGCAATCCGGTGCACGAAACGCACGTTTTGTGCCAAGACTGAGCAAAAGCGGCGATTCTGTGCACGAAACGCACGTTTTGTGCCAAAAGGAGCAACTCGGCGCGTGGAACGCACGCTTTGTGCCAAAACTGCGCAAAAGCAGCGATTCTGTGCACGAAACCCCCGTTTTGTGACAAAAGGAACAATTCGGAGCGTGAACGGCACGTTTTGTGCCAAAAGGAACAGTTCGGAGCGTAAACCGCACGTTTTGTGCCAAAACTGAGCAAGAGCGGCGATTCTGTGCACGAAACGCCCGTTTTGTGCCAAAAGGAGCAATTCGGTGCGTGAAACGCACGTTTTGCGCCAAAACTGAGCAAAAGCGCCGATTCAGTGCACGAAACGCACGTTCTGTGCCAAAAGGAGCAACTCGGCGCGTGGAACGCACGTTTTGTGCCCAAACTGATCAAAAGCGGCGATTCAGTACACGAAACGCACGTTCTGTGCCAAACCTGAGCAAAAGCGGCGATTCTGTGCACGTAACGCACCGTTTGTGCCAGAAGGAGCAACTCGGCGCGTGGAACGCAGGCTTTGTGCCAAAACTGCGCAAAAGCAGCGATTCTGTGCACGAAACGCCCGTTTTGTGCCAAAAGGAACAATTCGGAGTGTGAACTGCACGTTTTGTGCCAAAAGGAACAATTCGGAGCGTGAAACGCACGTTTTGTGCCAAAAGGAGCAACTCGGCACGTGGAACGCACGTTTTGTGCCAAAGGGAGTAATTCGGAACGTGAAACGCACGTTTTGTGCCAAAGGGAGCAATTCGGAGCGTGAAATGCATGTTTTGTGCCAATACTGAGCAAAAGCGGCGATTATATGCACGAAACACACGTTTTGTGCCAAAACTGAGCAGAAGCGGCGATTCTGTGCACGAAATGCAGGTTTTGTGCCAATACTGAGCAAAAGGGGCGATTCCGTGCACGAATCGCACGTTTTGTGCCAAAACTGAGCAAAAGCGGCGATTCTGTGCACGAAATGTACGTTTTGTGTCAAAAGGAGAAAGAGCGGCGATTCTGTGCACGAAACGCACGATTTGTGCCAAAACTGAGCAAAAGCGGCGATTCAGTACACGAAACGCACGTTCTGTTCCAAAACTGAGCAAAAGCGGCGATTCTGTGCACGAAACGCACGTTTTGTTCCAAAACTGAGCAAAAGCGGCGGTTCTGTGAGCGAAACGCACGTTTTGTGCCAAAAGGAGCAACTCGGCACGTGGAACGCACGTTTTGTGCCAAAGGGAGTAATTCGGAACGTGAAACGCACGTTTTGTGCCAAAGGGAGCAATTCGGAGCGTGAAATGCATGTTCTGTGCCAATACTGAGCAAAAGCGGCGATTATATGCACGAAACACACGTTTTGTGCCAAAACTGAGCAGAAGCGGCGATTCTTTGCACGAAACGCACGTTTTGTGCCAAAACTGAGCAAAAGCGGCGATTCTGTGCACGAAACGCACGTTCTGTTCGAAAACTGAGCAAAAGCGGCGATTCTGTGCACGAAACGCACGTTTTGTGCCAAAACTGAGCAGAAGCGGCGATTCTGTGCACGAAACGCACGTTTTGTGCCAAAACTGAGCAAAAGCGGCGATTCTGTGCACGAAACGCACGTTCTGTGACAAAACTGAGCAAAAGCGGCGACTCTGTGCACGAAACGCACGCTTTGTGCCAAAGGGAGCAATTCGGTGCGTGGAACGCACGTTTTGTGCCAAAACAGCGCAAAAGCAGCGATTCTGTGCACGAAACGCCCGTTTTGTGCCAAAAGGAACAATTCGGAGCGCGAACGGCACGTTTTGTGCCAAAAGGAGTAATTCGGAGCGTGAAACGCACGTTTTGCGCCAAAACTGAGCAAGAGCGGCGATTCTGTGCTCAAAACACGCGTTTTGTGCCAAAAGGAGTAATTCTTCACGCGGAACGCACGATTTGTGCCAAAACTGCGCAAAGGCAGCGATTCTGTGCACGAAACGCACGTTTTGTGCCAAAACTGAGCAAAAGCGGCGATTCTGTGCACGAAACGCACGTTTTGTGCCAAAAGGAGCAACTCGGCACGTGGATCGCATGTTTTGTGCCAAAACTGCGCAAAGGCAGCGATTCTGTGCACGAAACGCACGTTTTGTGCCAAAACTGAGCAAAAGCGGCGATTCTGTGCACGAAACGCACGTCTTGTGCCAAAAGGAGCAACTCGGCACGTGGATCGCATGTTTTGTGCCAAAACTGCGCAAAGGCAGCGATTCTGTGCACGAAAGGCACGTTTTGTGCCAAAACTGAGCAAAAGCGGCGATTCAGTATACGAAACGCACGTTCTGTTCCAAAACTGAGCAAAAGCGGCGATTCTGTGCACGAAACGCACGTTTTGTTCCAAAACTGAGCAAAAGCGGCGGTTTCGTGAGCGAAACGCACGTTTTGTGCCAAAGGGAGCAATTCGGTGCGTGGAACGCACGTTTTGTGCCAAAACAGCGCAAAAGCAGCGATTCTGTGCACGAAACGCCCGTTTTGTGCCAAAAGGAACAATTTGGAGCGCGAACGGCACGTTTTGTGCCAAAAGGAGTAATTCGGAGCGTGAAACGCACGTTTTGCGCCAAAACTGAGCAAAAGCGGCGATTATATGCACGAAACACACGTTTTGTGCCAAAACTGAGCAGAAGCGGCGATTCTTTGCACGAAACGCACGTTTTGTGCCAAAACTGAGCAAAAGCGGCGATTCTGTGCACGAAACGCTCGTTTTGTGCCAAAAGGAGCAACTCGGCACGTGGATCGCATGTTATGTGCCAAAACTGCGCAAAGGCAGCGATTCTGTGCACGAAACGCACGTTTTGTGCCAAAGGGAGCAATTCGGTGCGTGGAACGCACGTTTTGTGCCAAAACAGCGCAAAAGCAGCGATTCTGTGCACGAAACGCCCGTTTTGTGCCAAAAGGAACAATTCGGAGCGCGAACGGCACGTTTTGTGCCAAAAGGAGTAATTCGGAGCGTGAAACGCACGTTTTGCGCCAAAACTGAGCAAAAGCGGCGATTCTGTGCTCAAAACACGCGTTTTGTGCCAAAAGGAGTAATTCTTCACGCGGAACGCACGATTTGTGCCAAAACTGCGCAAAGGCAGCGATTCTGTGCACGAAACGCACGTTTTGTGCCAAAACTGAGCAAAAGCGGCGATTCTGTGCACGAAACGCACGTTTTGTGCCAAAAGGAGCAACTCGGCACGTGGATCGCATGTTTTGTGCCAAAACTGCGCAAAGGCAGCGATTCTGCGCACGAAACGCACATTTTGTGCCAAAAGGAGCAATTCGGCGCGTGGAACGCACGTTTTGTGCCAATACTGAGCAAAAGCGGCGATTCTGCGCACGAAACTCACGTTTTGTGCCAAAACCGAGCAAAAGCGGCGATTCTGTGCACGAAACGCACGTTTTGTGCCAAAAGGAGTAATTCGGAGCGTGAAACGCACGTTTTACGCCAAAACTGAGCAAAAGCGGCGATTCTGCGCACGAAACGCTCGTTTTGTGCCAAAAGGAACAATTCGGAGCGCGAACGGCACGTTTTGTGCCAAAAGGAGTAATGCGGAGCGTGAAACGCACGTTTTGCGCCAAAACTGAGCAAAAACGGCGATTCTGCGCACGAAACGCACGTTTTGTGCCAAAACCGAGCAAAAGCGGCGATTCTGTGCACGAAACGCACGTTTTGTGCCAAAAGGAACAATTCGGAGCGCGAACGGCACGTTTTGTGCCAAAAGGAGTAATTCGGAGCGTGAAACGCACGTTTTGTGCCAAAACTGAGCAAAAGCGGCGATTCTATGAATGAAACGCACGTTTTGTGCCAAAAGGAGCAATTCGGCGTGTGGAACGCACGTTTTGTGCCAATACCGAGCAAAAGCGGCGACTCTGTGCACGAAACGCACGTTTTGTGCCAAAAGGAAAAATTCGGAGCGCGAACGGCACGTTTTGTTCCAAAAGGAGTAATTCGGAGCGTGAAACGCACGTTTTGCTACAAAACTGAGCAAAAGCGGCGATTCTGTGCATGAAACGCACGTTTTGTGCCAAAAGGTGGAATTCGGAGCGTGAAACGTACGTTTTGCGCCAAAAATGAGCAAAAGCGGCGATTCTGTGCACGAAGCGCACGCTTTGTGCCAAAACTGCGCAAAAGCAGCGATTCTGTGCACGAAACCCCCGTTGTGTGACAAAAGGAACAATTCGGAGCGTGAACGGCACGTTTTGTGCCAAAACCGAGCAAAAGCGGCGATTCTGTGCACGAAACGCACGTTTTGTGCCAAAAGGAGTAATTCGGAGCGTGAAACGCACGTTTTGCGCCAAAACTGAGCAAGAGCGGCGGTTCTGTGCACGAAATGCAGGTTTTGTGCCAATACTGAGCAAAAGGGGCGATTCTGCGCACGAATCGCACGTTTTGTGCCAAAACTGAGCAAAAGCGGCGATTCTGTGCACGAAATGTACGTTTTGTGTCAAAAGGAGAAAGAGCGGCGATTCTGAGCACGAAACGCACGTTTTCTTACAGAACTGAGCAAAAGCGGTGATTCTGTGCACGAAACGCACGTTTTGTGCCAAAGCTGAGCAAAAGCGGCGATTCGGTGCACGAAACGCACGTTTTGTGCCAAAAGGAACAATTCGGAGCGTGAACGGCCCGTTTTGTTCCAAAAGGAGTAATTCGGAGCGTGAAACGCACGTTTTGTGCCAAAACTGAGCAAAAGCGGCGATTCTGTGCACGAAACGCACGTCTTGTGCCAAAAGGAGCAGCTCGGCACGTGGATCGCACGTTTTGTGCCAAAACTACGCAAAGGCAGCGATTCTGTGCACGAAACGCACGTTTTGTGCCAAAACTGAGCAAAAGCGGCGATTCTGTGCACGAAACGCACGTCTTGTGCCAAAAGGAGCAACTCGGCACGTGGATCGCATGTTTTGTGCCAAAACTGCGCAAAGGCAGCGATTCTGTGCACGAAAGGCACGTTTTGTGCCAAAACTGAGCAAAAGCGGCGATTCAGTATACGAAACGCACGTTCTGTTCCAAAACTGAGCAAAAGCGGCGATTCTGTGCACGAAACGCACGTTTTGTTCCAAAACTGAGCAAAAGCGGCGGTTTCATGAGCGAAACGCACGTTTTGTGCCAAAGGGAGCAATTCGGTGCGTGGAACGCACGTTTTGTGCCAAAACAGCGCAAAAGCAGCGATTCTGTGCACGAAACGCCCGTTTTGTGCCAAAAGGAACAATTCGGAGCGCGAACGGCACGTTTTGTGCCAAAAGGAGTAATTCGGAGCGTGAAACGCACGTTTTGCGCCAAAACTGAGCAAAAGCGGCGATTATATGCACGAAACACACGTTTTGTGCCAAAACTGAGCAGAAGCGGCGATTCTTTGCACGAAACGCACGTTTTGTGCCAAAACTGAGCAAAAGCGGCGATTCTGTGCACGAAACGCTCGTTTTGTGCCAAAAGGAGCAACTCGGCACGTGGATCGCATGTTATGTGCCAAAACTGCGCAAAGGCAGCGATTCTGTGCACGAAACGCACGTTTTGTGCCAAAGGGAGCAATTCGGTGCGTGGAACGCACGTTTTGTGCCAAAACAGCGCAAAAGCAGCGATTCTGTGCACGAAACGCCCGTTTTGTGCCAAAAGGAACAATTCGGAGCGCGAACGGCACGTTTTGTGCCAAAAGGAGTAATTCGGAGCGTGAAACGCACGTTTTGCGCCAAAACTGAGCAAAAGCGGCGATTCTGTGCTCAAAACACGCGTTTTGTGCCAAAAGGAGTAATTCTTCACGCGGAACGCACGATTTGTGCCAAAACTGCGCAAAGGCAGCGATTCTGTGCACGAAACGCACGTTTTGTGCCAAAACTGAGCAAAAGCGGCGATTCTGTGCACGAAACGCACGTTTTGTGCCAAAAGGAGCAACTCGGCACGTGGATCGCATGTTTTGTGCCAAAACTGCGCAAAGGCAGCGATTCTGCGCACGAAACGCACATTTTGTGCCAAAAGGAGCAATTCGGCGCGTGGAACGCACGTTTTGTGCCAATACTGAGCAAAAGCGGCGATTCTGCGCACGAAACTCACGTTTTGTGCCAAAACCGAGCAAAAGCGGCGATTCTGTGCACGAAACGCACGTTTTGTGCCAAAAGGAGTAATTCGGAGCGTGAAACGCACGTTTTACGCCAAAACTGAGCAAAAGCGGCGATTCTGCGCACGAAACGCTCGTTTTGTGCCAAAAGGAACAATTCGGAGCGCGAACGGCACGTTTTGTGCCAAAAGGAGTAATGCGGAGCGTGAAACGCACGTTTTGCGCCAAAACTGAGCAAAAACGGCGATTCTGCGCACGAAACGCACGTTTTGTGCCAAAACCGAGCAAAAGCGGCGATTCTGTGCACGAAACGCACGTTTTGTGCCAAAAGGAACAATTCGGAGCGCGAACGGCACGTTTTGTGCCAAAAGGAGTAATTCGGAGCGTGAAACGCACGTTTTGTGCCAAAACTGAGCAAAAGCGGCGATTCTATGAATGAAACGCACGTTTTGTGCCAAAAGGAGCAATTCGGCGTGTGGAACGCACGTTTTGTGCCAATACCGAGCAAAAGCGGCGACTCTGTGCACGAAACGCACGTTTTGTGCCAAAAGGAAAAATTCGGAGCGCGAACGGCACGTTTTGTTCCAAAAGGAGTAATTCGGAGCGTGAAACGCACGTTTTGCTACAAAACTGAGCAAAAGCGGCGATTCTGTGCATGAAACGCACGTTTTGTGCCAAAAGGTGGAATTCGGAGCGTGAAACGTACGTTTTGCGCCAAAAATGAGCAAAAGCGGCGATTCTGTGCACGAAGCGCACGCTTTGTGCCAAAACTGCGCAAAAGCAGCGATTCTGTGCACGAAACCCCCGTTGTGTGACAAAAGGAACAATTCGGAGCGTGAACGGCACGTTTTGTGCCAAAACCGAGCAAAAGCGGCGATTCTGTGCACGAAACGCACGTTTTGTGCCAAAAGGAGTAATTCGGAGCGTGAAACGCACGTTTTGCGCCAAAACTGAGCAAGAGCGGCGGTTCTGTGCACGAAATGCAGGTTTTGTGCCAATACTGAGCAAAAGGGGCGATTCTGCGCACGAATCGCACGTTTTGTGCCAAAACTGAGCAAAAGCGGCGATTCTGTGCACGAAATGTACGTTTTGTGTCAAAAGGAGAAAGAGCGGCGATTCTGAGCACGAAACGCACGTTTTCTTACAGAACTGAGCAAAAGCGGTGATTCTGTGCACGAAACGCACGTTTTGTGCCAAAGCTGAGCAAAAGCGGCGATTCGGTGCACGAAACGCACGTTTTGTGCCAAAAGGAACAATTCGGAGCGTGAACGGCCCGTTTTGTTCCAAAAGGAGTAATTCGGAGCGTGAAACGCACGTTTTGTGCCAAAACTGAGCAAAAGCGGCGATTCTGTGCACGAAACGCACGTTATGTGCCAAAAGGAGCAGCTCGGCACGTGGATCGCACGTTTTGTGCCAAAACTGCGCAAAGGCAGCGATTCTGTGCACGAAACGCACGTTTTGTGCCAAAACTGAGCAAAACCGGCGATTCTGTGAACGAAACGCACGTTTTGTGCCAAAAGGAGCAACTCGGCACGTGGAACGCACGTTTTGTGCCAAAGGGAGTAATTCGGAACGTGAAACGCACGTTTTGTGCCAAAGGGAGCAATTCGGAGCGTGAAATGCATGTTCTATGCCAATACTGAGCAAAAGCGGCGATTATATCCACGAAACACACGTTTTGTGCCAAAAGTGAGCAGAAGCGGCGATTCTGTGCACGAAATGCAGGTTTTGTGCCAATACTGAGCAAAAGGGGCGATTCTGTGCACGAATCGCACGTTTTGTGCCAAAACTGAGCAAAAGCGGCGATTCTGTGCACGAAATGTACGTTTTGTGTCAAAAGGAGAAAGAGCGGCGATTCTGAGCACGAAACGCATGTTTTCTTACAGAACTGAGCAAAAGCGGCGATTCTGTGCACGAAACGCACGTTTTGTGCCAAAAGGAAAAATTCGGAGCGCGAACGGCACGTTTTGTTCCAAAAGGAGTAATTCGGAGCGTGAAACGCACGTTTTGCTACAAAACTGAGCAAAAGCGGCGATTCTGTGCATGAAACGCACGTTTTGTGCCAAAAGGTGGAATTCGGAGCGTGAAACGTACGTTTTGCGCCAAAAATGAGCAAAAGCGGCGATTCTGTGCACGAAGCGCACGCTTTGTGCCAAAACTGCGCAAAAGCAGCGATTCTGTGCACGAAACCCCCGTTGTGTGACAAAAGGAACAATTCGGAGCGTGAACGGCACGTTTTGTGCCAAAACCGAGCAAAAGCGGCGATTCTGTGCACGAAACGCACGTTTTGTGCCAAAAGGAGTAATTCGGAGCGTGAAACGCACGTTTTGCGCCAAAACTGAGCAAGAGCGGCGGTTCTGTGCACGAAATGCAGGTTTTGTGCCAATACTGAGCAAAAGGGGCGATTCTGTGCACGAATCGCACGTTTTGTGCCAAAACTGAGCAAAAGCGGCGATTCTGTGCACGAAATGTACGTTTTGTGTCAAAAGGAGAAAGAGCGGCGATTCTGAGCACGAAACGCATGTTTTCTTACAGAACTGAGCAAAAGCGGCGATTCTGTGCACGAATCGCACGTTTTGTGCCAAAATTAACAATTCGGAGCGTGAAACACACGTTATGCGCCAAAACTGAGCAAAAGCGGCGATTCTGCGCACGAAACGCACGTTTTTGGCCAAAACCGAGCAAAAGCGGCGATTCTGTGCACGAAACGCACGTTTTGTGGAAAAGGAGCAATCCGGTGCGTGAAACGCACGTTTTGCGCATAAACTGAGCAAAAGCGGCGATTCTGTGCATGAAACGCATGTTTTCTGCCAAAAGGAGCAATTCGGCGCGTGGAACGCACGTTTTGTGCCAATACTGAGCAAAAGCGGCGACTCTGTGCACGAAACGCACGTTTTGGCCAAAAGGAGCAATTCGGCGCGTGGAACGCTCGTTTTGTGCCAAAACTGCACAAAAGCAGCGATTCTGTGCACGAAACGCACGTTTTGTGCCAAAAGGAAAAATTCGGAGCGCGAACGGCACGTTTTGTGCCAAAAGGAGTAATTCGGAGCTTGAAACGCACGTTTTGCGACAAAACTGAGCAAAAGCGGCGATTCTGCGAACGAAACGCACGTTTTGCCCCAAAACTGAGCAAAAGCGGCGATTCTGTGCACGAAACGCATGTTTTGTGCCAAAAGGAGCAAATCGGCGCGTGCAACGCTCGTTTTGTGCCAAGACTGCGCAAAGGCAGCGATTCTGTGCACGAAACGCCCGTTTTGAGCCAAAAGGAACAATTCGGAGCGCGAACGGCACGTTTTGTGCCAAAAGGAGTAATTCGGAGCGTGGAACGCACGTTATGCGCCAAAACTGAGCAAAAGCGGCGATTCTGCGCACGAAACGCACGTTTTTTGCCAAAACCGAGCAAAAGCGGCGATTCTGTGCACGAAACGCACGTTTTGTGGAAAAGGAGCAATCCGGTGCGTGAAACGCACGTTTTGCGCATAAACTGAGCAAAAGCGGCGATTCTGTGCATGAAACGCATGTTTTCTGCCAAAAGGAGCAATTCGGCGCGTGGAACGCACGTTTTGTGCCAATACTGAGCAAAAGCGGCGACTCTGTGCACGAAACGCACGTTTTGGCCAAAAGGAGCAATTCGGCGCGTGGAACGCTCGTTTTGTGCCAAAACTGCACAAAAGCAGCGATTCTGTGCACGAAACGCACGTTTTGTGCCAAAAGGAAAAATTCGGAGCGCGAACGGCACGTTTTGTGCCAAAAGGAGTAATTCGGAGCGTGAAACGCACGTTTTGCGACAAAACTGAGCAAAAGCGGCGATTCTGCGCACGAAACGCGCGTTTTGTGCCAAAACTGAGCAAAAGCGGCGATTCTGTGCACGGAACGCACGTTTTGTGCCAAAAGGAGCAATTCGGCGCGTGGAACGCTCGTTTTGTGCCAAGACTGCGCAAAGGCAGCGATTCTGTGCACGAAACGCCCGTTTTGAGCCAAAAGGAAAAATTCGGAGCGCGAACGGCACGTTTTGTGCCAAAAGGAGTGATTCGGAGCGTGAAACGCACGTTTTGCGACAAAACCGGGCAAAAGCGGCGATTCTGCGAACGAAACGCACGTTTTGCCCCAAAACTGAGCAAAAGCGGCGATTCTGTGCACGAAACGCACGTTTTGTGCCAAAAGGAGCAACTCGTCGCGTGGAACGCAGGCTTTGTGTCAAAACTGCGCAAAAGCAGCGATTCTGTGCACGAAACGCCCGTATTGAGCCAAAAGGAACAATTCGGAGTGCGAACGGAACGTTTTGTGCCAAAAGGAGCGATTCGGAGCGTGAAACGCACGTTTTGCGCCAAAACTGAGCAAAAGCGGCGATTCTGCGCACGAAACGTGCGTTTTGTGCCAAAACCGAGCAAAAGCGGCGATTCTGTGCACGAAACGCACGTTTTGTGCCAAAAGGAGCAATCCGGTGCGTGAAACGCACGTTTTGCGCCAAAACTGAGCAAACGCGGCGATTCTGTGCATGAGACGCACGTTTTGTGCCAAAAGGAGCAATTCGGCGCGTGTAACGCACGTTTTGTGCCAATACTGAGCAAAAGCTGCGATTCTGTGCACGAAACCCCCGTTTTGTGACAAAAGGAGCAATTCGGAGCATGAACGGCACGTTTTGTGCCAAAAGGAACAGTTCGGAGCGTAAACCGCACGTTGTGTGCCAAAACTGAGCAAGAGCGGCGATTCTGTGCACGAAACGCACGTTTTGGCCAAAAGGAGCAATTCGGCGCGTGGAACGCTCGTTTTGTGCCAAAACTGCACAAAAGCAGCGATTCTGTGCACGAAACGCACGTTTTGTGCCAAAAGGAAAAATTCGGAGCGCGAACGGCACGTTTTGTGCCAAAGGGAGTAATTCGGAGCTTGAAACGCACGTTTTGCGACAAAACTGAGCAAAAGCGGCGATTCTGCGAACGACACGCACGTTTTGTGCCAAAAGTGAGCAAAAGCGGCGATTCTGTGCACGAAACGCACGATTTGTGCCAAAACTGCGCAAAAGCTGCGATTCTGTGCACGAAACGCACGTTTTGTGCCAAAAGGAAAAATTCGGAGCGCGAACGGCACGTTTTGTGCCAAAAGGAGTAATTCGGAGCGTGAAACGCACGTTTTGCGACAAAACTGAGCAAAAGCGGCGATTCTGCGCACGAAACGCACGTTTTTTGCCAAAACCGAGCAAAAGCGGCGATTCTGTGCATGAAACGCACGTTTTGTGCCAAAAGGAGCAATTCGGCGCGTGGAACGCACGTTTTGTGCCAATACTGAGCAAAAGCTGCGACTCTGTGCACGAAACGCACGTTTTGTGCCAAAAGCAGCAATTCGGCGTGTGGAACGCTCGTTTTGTGCCAAAACTGCACAAAAGCAGCGATTCTGTGCACGAAACGCACGATTTGTGCCAAAACTGCGCAAAAGCTGCGATTCTGTGCACGAAACGCACGTTTTGTGCCAAAAGGAAAAATTCGGAGCGCGAACGGCACGTTTTGTAGCAAAAGGAGTAATTCGGAGCGTGAAACGCACGTTTTGCGACAAAACTGAGCAAAAGCGGCGATTCTGCGACCGAAACGCACGTTTTGCCCCAAAACTGAGCAAAAGCGGCGATTCTGTGCACGAAACGCACGTTTTGTGCCAAAAGGAGCGATTCGGCGCGTGGAACGCTCGTTTTGTGCCAAGACTGCTCAAAGGCAGCGATTCTGTGCATGAAACGCACGTTTTGTGCCAAAACTCAGCAAAAGCGGCGATTCTGTGCACGAAACGCCCGATTTGTGCCAAAAGGAGCAACTCGGCGCGTGAAACGCAGGCTTTGTGCCAAAACTGCGCAAAAGCAGCGATTCTGTGCACTAAACGCCCGTTTTGAGCCAAAAGGAACAATTCGGAGCGTGAACGGCACGTTTTGTGCCAAAAGGAGTAATTCGGAGCGTGAAACGCACGTTTTGCGCCAAAACTGAGCAAAAGCGGCGATTCTGCGCACGAAACGCTCGTTTTGTGCCAAAACCGAGCAGAAGCGGCGATCCTGTTTACGAAATGCAGGTTTTGTGCCAATACTCAGCAAAAGCGGCGATTCTGTGCACCAATCGTACGTTTTGTGCCAAAAGGAACAATTCGGAGTGTGAACAGCACGTTTTGTGCCAAAAGGAGTGATTCGGAGCGTGAAACGCACGTTTTGCGACAAAACCGGGCAAAAGCGGCGATTCTGCGAACGAAACGCACGTTTTGCCCCAAAACTGAGCAAAAGCGGCGATTCTGTGCACGAAACGCACGTTTTGTGCCAAAAGGAGCAACTCGTCGCGTGGAACGCAGGCTTTGTGTCAAAACTGCGCAAAAGCAGCGATTCTGTGCACGAAACGCCCGTATTGAGCCAAAAGGAACAATTCGGAGTGCGAACGGAACGTTTTGTGCCAAAAGGAGCGATTCGGAGCGTGAAACGCACGTTTTGCGCCAAAACTGAGCAAAAGCGGCGATTCTGCGCACGAAACGTGCGTTTTGTGCCAAAACCGAGCAAAAGCGGCGATTCTGTGCACGAAACGCACGTTTTGTGCCAAAAGGAGCAATCCGGTGCGTGAAACGCACGTTTTGCGCCAAAACTGAGCAAACGCGGCGATTCTGTGCATGAGACGCACGTTTTGTGCCAAAAGGAGCAATTCGGCGCGTGTAACGCACGTTTTGTGCCAATACTGAGCAAAAGCTGCGATTCTGTGCACGAAACCCCCGTTTTGTGACAAAAGGAGCAATTCGGAGCGTGAACGGCACGTTTTGTGCCAAAAGGAACAGTTCGGAGCGTAAACCGCACGTTGTGTGCCAAAACTGAGCAAGAGCGGCGATTCTGTGCACGAAACGCACGTTTTGGCCAAAAGGAGCAATTCGGCGCGTGGAACGCTCGTTTTGTGCCAAAACTGCACAAAAGCAGCGATTCTGTGCACGAAACGCACGTTTTGTGCCAAAAGGAAAAATTCGGAGCGCGAACGGCACGTTTTGTGCCAAAGGGAGTAATTCGGAGCTTGAAACGCACGTTTTGCGACAAAACTGAGCAAAAGCGGCGATTCTGCGAACGACACGCACGTTTTGTGCCAAAAGTGAGCAAAAGCGGCGATTCTGTGCACGAAACGCACGATTTGTGCCAAAACTGCGCAAAAGCTGCGATTCTGTGCACGAAACGCACGTTTTGTGCCAAAAGGAAAAATTCGGAGCGCGAACGGCACGTTTTGTGCCAAAAGGAGTAATTCGGAGCGTGAAACGCACGTTTTGCGACAAAACTGAGCAAAAGCGGCGATTCTGCGCACGAAACGCACGTTTTTTGCCAAAACCGAGCAAAAGCGGCGATTCTGTGCATGAAACGCACGTTTTGTGCCAAAAGGAGCAATTCGGCGCGTGGAACGCACGTTTTGTGCCAATACTGAGCAAAAGCTGCGACTCTGTGCACGAAACGCACGTTTTGTGCCAAAAGCAGCAATTCGGCGCGTGGAACGCTCGTTTTGTGCCAAAACTGCACAAAAGCAGCGATTCTGTGCACGAAACGCACGATTTGTGCCAAAACTGCGCAAAAGCTGCGATTCTGTGCACGAAACGCACGTTTTGTGCCAAAAGGAAAAATTCGGAGCGCGAACGGCACGTTTTGTAGCAAAAGGAGTAATTCGGAGCGTGAAACGCACGTTTTGCGACAAAACTGAGCAAAAGCGGCGATTCTGCGACCGAAACGCACGTTTTGCCCCAAAACTGAGCAAAAGCGGCGATTCTGTGCACGAAACGCACGTTTTGTGCCAAAAGGAGCGATTCGGCGCGTGGAACGCTCGTTTTGTGCCAAGACTGCTCAAAGGCAGCGATTCTGTGCATGAAACGCACGTTTTGTGCCAAAACTCAGCAAAAGCGGCGATTCTGTGCACGAAACGCCCGATTTGTGCCAAAAGGAGCAACTCGGCTCGTGAAACGCAGGCTTTGTGCCAAAACTGCGCAAAAGCAGCGATTCTGTGCACTAAACGCCCGTTTTGAGCCAAAAGGAACAATTCGGAGCGTGAACGGCACGTTTTGTGCCAAAAGGAGTAATTCGGAGCGTGAAACGCACGTTTTGCGCCAAAACTGAGCAAAAGCGGCGATTCTGCGCACGAAACGCTCGTTTTGTGCCAAAACCGAGCAGAAGCGGCGATCCTGTTTACGAAATGCAGGTTTTGTGCCAATACTCAGCAAAAGCGGCGATTCTGTGCACCAATCGTACGTTTTGTGCCAAAAGGAACAATTCGGAGTGTGAACAGCACGTTTTGTGCCAAAACTGAGCAAGAGCGGCGATTCTGTGCACGAAACGCACGTTTTGTGACAAAAGGAGCAATTCGGCGCGTGGAACGCTCGTTTTGTGCCAAAACTGCGCAAAGGCAGCGATTCTGTGCACGAAACGCACGTTTTGTGCCAAAACTCAGCAAAAGCGGCGATTCTGTGCACGAAACGCACGCTTTGTGCCAAAACTGCGCAAAAGCAGCGATTCTGTGCACGAAACGCCAGTTTTGTGCTAGACGGAACAATTCGGAGCGTGAACGGCACGTTTTGTGCCAAAAGGAGTAATTCGGAGCATGAAATGCACGTTTTGTGCCAATACTGAGCAAAAGCTGCGATTCTGTGCACGAAACACACGTTTTGTGCCAAAACTTAGCAGAAGCGGCGATTCTGTGCACGAAATGCACGTTTTGTGCCAAAACTGAGCAAAAGCGGCGATTCTGCGCACGAAACGCACGTTTTGTGCCAAAACCGAGCAAATGCGGTGATTCTGTGCACAAAACGCTCGTTTTGTGCCAAAACTGCGCAAAAGCTGCGATTCAGTGCACGAAACGCCCGTTTTGAGCCAAAAGGAACAATTCGGAGCGCGAACGGCACGTTTTGTGCCAAAAGGAGCAATCCGGTGCACGAAACGCACGTTCTGTGCCAAGACTGAGCAAAAGCGGCGATTCTGTGCACGAAACGCACGTTTTGTGCCAAAAGGAGCAACTCGGCGCGTGGAACGCACGCTTTGTGCCAAAACTGCGCAAAAGCAGCGACTCTGTGCACGAAACCCCCGTTTTGTGCCAAAAGGAGCAATTCGGTGCGTGAAACGCACGTCTTGTGCCAGAACTGAGCAAAAGCGGCGATTCTGTGCACGAAAATCACGTTTTGTGCCAAAACTGAGCAAAATCGGCGATTCTGTGCACGAAACACACGTTTTGTGTCAGAATTGAGCAAAAGCGGCGGTTATGTGCACGAAACGCCCGTTTTGTGCCAACAAGAGCAATACGGTGCGTGAAACGCACGTTTTGTGCCAAAACTGAGCAAAATCGGCGATTCCGTGCACGAAACGCACGTTTTGTGCCAGAAGGAGCAATTCGGTGCGTGATACGCACATTTTGTGTCAAAACTGAGCAAAAGCGGCGATTGTGTGCTTGAAACGCACGTTTTGTTCAAAAACTGAGCAAATGCGGCGACTCTGTTCACCAAACGCGAGGTTTGTGCCAAAACTGAGCAAAAGCGGCGATTCTGTGCACGACACGCACTTTTTGTGCCAAAACTGAGCAAATGCGGCGATTCTGTGCACGAAACGCACGTTTTGTGCCAAAATTGAGCAAAAGCGGCGGTTATGTGTACGAAACGCCCGTTTTGTGCCAACAAGAGCAATTCGGTGCGTGAAACGCACATTTTGCGTAGAAACTGAGCAAAAGCGGCGATTCTGTGCACGAAACGCCCATTTTGTGCCACGACTGAGCAAAAGTGGCGATTCGGCGCACAAAACGCACGTTTTGTGCCAAAGCTGAGCAAAAGCGGCGATTCTGTGCACAAAACGCACGTTTTGTGCCAAAGCTGAGCAAAAGCGGCGATTCTGTGCACGAATCGCACGTTTTGTGCCAAAACTGAGCAAAAGCGGCGATTCTGTGCACGAAACGGACGTTTTGTGCCATAAGTGAGCAAATGCGGCGATTCTGTGCACGAAACTCACGTTCTGTGCCAAAACTGGGCAAGAGCGTCGATTCTGCGCACGAAACGGACGTTTTGTGCCAAAACCGAGCAAAAGCGGCGATTCTGTGCACGAATCGCTCGTCTTATGCCAGAACTGAGCAAATGCGGCGATTCTGTGCACGAAACACACGTTTTGTGCCAAAACTGGGCAAGCGCGTCGATTCTGCGCACGAAACGAACGTTTTGTGCCAAAACTAAGGAACAGCGGCGATTCTGTGCCGAATCGCACGTTTTGTTACATAACTGGGCGAAAGCGGCGATTCTGTGCACGAGACGCACTGTTTGTGCCAATAATGAGCAAGAGCGGTGATTCAGTGCACGAAACGCGGATTTTGTGCCAAAACTGAGCAAAAGCGGCGATTCTGTGCACGAAATGCGGGTTTTGTGCCAAAACTGAGCAAAAGTGGCGATTCGGTGCGCGAAACGCACGTTTTGTGCCGGAAGGAACAATTCGGTGCGTGAAACGCACATTTTGTGTCAAAACTGAGCAAAAGCGGCGAATGTGTGCTCGAAACGAACGTTTTGTTCAAAAACTGAGCAAATGCGGCGATTCTGTGCCGAAACGCACGTTTTGTGCCAAAACTGAGCAAAAGCGGCGATTCTGTGCACGAAACGCCAGTTTTGTGCTAGACGGAACAATTCGGAGCGTGAAACGCACGTTTTGTGCCAAAACTATGCAAAAGCGACGATTCTGTGCACGAATCGCACGTTTTACGCCAAAACTGTGCAACAGCGGCGATTCTGTGCACGAAACGAACGTTTTGTGGCAAAACTGCGGAACAGCGGCGATTCTGTGCTGAATCGCACGTTTTGTTACATAACTGGGCGAAAGCGGCGATTCTGTGCACGAAACGCATGTTTTGTGCCAAAACTGAGCAAATGCGTAGATTCTGTGCACGAAACACGGGTTTTGCGCCAAAACTGAGCAAAAGCGGCGATTCTGTGCACGAAACGCCCGCTTTGTGCCACGACGGAGCAAAAGCGGCGATTCTGTGCACGAAACACACGTTTTGTGCCAGAATTGAGCAAAAGCGGCGGTTATGTGCACGAAACGCCCGTTTTGTGCCAACAAGAGCAATACGGTGCGTGAACCGCACGTTTTGTGCCAAAACTGAGCAAAATCGGCGATTCCGTGCACGAAACGCACGTTTTGTGCCGGAAGGAGCAATTCGGTGCGTGAAACGCACATTTTGTGTCAAAACTGAGCAAAAGCGGCGAATGTGTGCTCGAAACGAACGTTTTGTTCAAAAACTGAGCAAATGCGGCGATTCTGTGCCGAAACGCACGTTTTGTGCCAAAACTGAGCAAAAGCGGCGAATCTGTGCACGAAACGCACGTTTTTTTGCCAAAACTGTACAAAAGCGGCGATTCTGTGCCGAAACGCACGTTTTGTGCCAAAACTAAGCAAAAGCGGCGATTCTGTGCACGAGACGGACGTTTTGTGCCAAAACAGAGCGAAAGCGGCGATTCTGTTCACGAAACGCGGGTTTTGTGCCAAAACTGAGCAAAAGCGGCGATTCTGTGCACGAATCGCACGTTTTACGCCAAAACTGAGCAAATGCGGCGATTCTGTGCACGAAACGCCCGTTTTGTGCCAACAAGAGCAATACGGTGCGTGAAACGCACGTTTTGTGCCATAACTGAGCAAAAGCGGCGGTTCTGTGCACGAAACGCACGTTTTGTGCCAAAACCGAGTAAATGCGGCTCTTCTGTTTACGACACGCACGTTTTGTTCCAAAATTGAGCAAACGCGGCGATTCTGTTTACGACACGCACGTTTTGTTCCAAAATTGAGCAAATGCAGCGATACTGTGCACGAAACGCACGTTTTTTGCCAAAACCGTGCGAAAGCGGCGATTGTGTGCACGGAACGGACGTTTTGTGCCAAAACTGAGGAGCAGCGGCGATTCTGTGCCGAATCGCACATTTTGTTCCAAAACTGGTCGAAAGCGGCGATTCTGTGCACGAAACGCACGTTTTGCGCCAATAATGTGCAAAAGCGGCGATTCTGTGCACGAAACGCACTTTTTCTGCCAAAACCGAGCAAAAGCGGCGATTCTGCGCACGAAACGCACGTTTTGTGCCAAAACTGAGTGAAAGCGGCGATTTTGAGCACGAAACGCACGTTTTGTGCCAAAACTGAGCGAAAGCGGCGATTCTGTGCACGAAACGCGGGTTTTGTGCCAAAACTTAGCAAAAGCGGCGATTCTGTGCACGAAACGGACGTTTTGTGCCAAAACTGAGCGAAAGCGGCGATTCTGTTCACCAAACGCGAGGTTTGTGCCAAAACTGAGCAAATGCGGCAATTCTGTGCACAAAACACACGTTTTGTTCCAAAATTGAGCAAAAGCGGCGATTCTGTGCACGGAACGCTTGTTTTGTACCAAAACTGGGCAAAAGCGGCGATTCTGTGCACGAAACGCACGTTTTGGGCCAATAATGAGCAAAAGCGGTGATTCTGTGCACGAAACGGACGTTTTGTGACAAAACTGAGCAAAAGCAGCGATTCTGTGCACGAAGCGCACGTTTTGTGCCAAAAGGAGCAATTCGGTGTGTGAAACGCACGTTTTGTGCCAAAACTTACAAAAGCGGCGATTCTGTGCACGAAACGCGGGTTTTGTGACAATACTGAGCAAAAGCGGCGATTCCGTGCACGAAACGCGGGTTTTGTGCAAAAACTGAGCAGAAGCGGCGGTTCTGTGCACGAAGCGCACGTTTTGTGCCAAAAGGAGCAATTCGGTGTGTGAAACGCACGTTTTGTGCCAAAACTTACAAAAGCGGCGATTCTGTGCACGAAACGCACGTTTTGTGCCAATAATAAGCAAAAGCGGTGATTCTGTGCACGAAACGGACGTTTTGTGCCAAAAGGAGCAATTCGGTGCGTGAAACACACGTTATGTGGCAATACTGAGCAAAAGCAGTGATTATGTGCACGAAACGCCAGTTTTGTGCCAAAACTGAGCAAAAGCGGCGATTCTGTGCACGAAACGGACGTTTTGTGCCATAAGTGAGCAAATGCGGCGATTCTGTGCACGAAACTCACGTTCTGTGCCAAAACTGGGCAAGAGCGTCGATTCTGCGCACGAAACGGACGTTTTGTGCCAAAACCGAGCAAAAGCGGCGATTCTGTGCACGAATCGCTCGTCTTATGCCAGAACTGAGCAAATGCGGCGATTCTGTGCACGAAACACACGTTTTGTGCCAAAACTGGGCAAGCGCGTCGATTCTGCGCACGAAGCGAACGTTTTGTGCCAAAACTAAGGAACAGCGGCGATTCTGTGCCGAATCGCACGTTTTGTTACATAACTGGGCGAAAGCGGCGATTCTGTGCACGAGACGCACTGTTTGTGCCAATAATGAGCAAGAGCGGTGATTCAGTGCACGAAACGCGGATTTTGTGCCAAAACTGAGCAAAAGCGGCGATTCTGTGCACGAAATGCGGGTTTTGTGCCAAAACTGAGCAAAAGTGGCGATTCGGTGCGCGAAACGCACGTTTTGTGCCGGAAGGAACAATTCGGTGCGTGAAACGCACATTTTGTGTCAAAACTGAGCAAAAGCGGCGAATGTGTGCTCGAAACGAACGTTTTGTTCAAAAACTGAGCAAATGCGGCGATTCTGTGCCGAAACGCACGTTTTGTGCCAAAACTGAGCAAAAGCGGCGATTCTGTGCACGAAACGCCAGTTTTGTGCTAGACGGAACAATTCGGAGCGTGAAACGCACGTTTTGTGCCAAAACTATGCAAAAGCGACGATTCTGTGCACGAATCGCACGTTTTACGCCAAAACTGTGCAACAGCGGCGATTCTGTGCACGAAACGAACGTTTTGTGGCAAAACTGCGGAACAGCGGCGATTCTGTGCTGAATCGCACGTTTTGTTACATAACTTGGCGAAAGCGGCGATTCTGTGCACGAAACGCATGTTTTGTGCCAAAACTGAGCAAATGCGTAGATTCTGTGCACGAAACACGGGTTTTGCGCCAAAACTGAGCAAAAGCGGCGATTCTGTGCACGAAACGCCCGCTTTGTGCCACGACGGAGCAAAAGCGGCGATTCTGTGCACGAAACACACGTTTTGTGCCAGAATTGAGCAAAAGCGGCGGTTATGTGCACGAAACGCCCGTTTTGTGCCAACAAGAGCAATACGGTGCGTGAACCGCACGTTTTGTGCCAAAACTGAGCAAAATCGGCGATTCCGTGCACGAAACGCACGTTTTGTGCCGGAAGGAGCAATTCGGTGCGTGAAACGCACATTTTGTGTCAAAACTGAGCAAAAGCGGCGAATGTGTGCTCGAAACGCACGTTTTGTGCCAAAACTGAGCAAAAGCGGCGAATCTGTGCACGAAACGCACGTTTTTTTGCCAAAACTGTACAAAAGCGGCGATTCTGTGCCGAAACGCACGTTTTGTGCCAAAACTAAGCAAAAGCGGCGATTCTGTGCACGAGACGGACGTTTTGTGCCAAAACAGAGCGAAAGCGGCGATTCTGTTCACGAAACGCGGGTTTTGTGCCAAAACTGAGCAAAAGCGGCGATTCTGTGCACGAATCGCACGTTTTACGCCAAAACTGAGCAAATGCGGCGATTCTGTGCACGAAACGCCCGTTTTGTGCCAACAAGAGCAATACGGTGCGTGAAACGCACGTTTTGTGCCATAACTGAGCAAAAGCGGCGGTTCTGTGCACGAAACGCACGTTTTGTGCCAAAACCGAGTAAATGCGGCTCTTCTGTTTACGACACGCACGTTTTGTTCCAAAATTGAGCAAACGCGGCGATTCTGTTTACGACACGCACGTTTTGTTCCAAAATTGAGCAAATGCAGCGATACTGTGCACGAAACGCACGTTTTTTGCCAAAACCGTGCGAAAGCGGCGATTGTGTGCACGGAACGGACGTTTTGTGCCAAAACTGAGGAGCAGCGGCGATTCTGTGCCGAATCGCACATTTTGTTCCAAAACTGGTCGAAAGCGGCGATTCTGTGCACGAAACGCACGTTTTGCGCCAATAATGTGCAAAAGCGGCGATTCTGTGCACGAAACGCACTTTTTCTGCCAAAACCGAGCAAAAGCGGCGATTCTGCGCACGAAACGCACGTTTTGTGCCAAAACTGAGTGAAAGCGGCGATTTTGAGCACGAAACGCACGTTTTGTGCCAAAACTGAGCGAAAGCGGCGATTCTGTGCACGAAACGCGGGTTTTGTGCCAAAACTTAGCAAAAGCGGCGATTCTGTGCACGAAACGGACGTTTTGTGCCAAAACTGAGCGAAAGCGGCGATTCTGTTCACCAAACGCGAGGTTTGTGCCAAAACTGAGCAAATGCGGCAATTCTGTGCACAAAACACACGTTTTGTTCCAAAATTGAGCAAAAGCGGCGATTCTGTGCACGGAACGCTTGTTTTGTACCAAAACTGGGCAAAAGCGGCGATTCTGTGCACGAAACGCACGTTTTGGGCCAATAATGAGCAAAAGCGGTGATTCTGTGCACGAAACGGACGTTTTGTGACAAAACTGAGCAAAAGCAGCGATTCTGTGCACGAAGCGCACGTTTTGTGCCAAAAGGAGCAATTCGGTGTGTGAAACGCACGTTTTGTGCCAAAACTTACAAAAGCGGCGATTCTGTGCACGAAACGCGGGTTTTGTGACAAAACTGAGCAAAAGCGGCGATTCCGTGCACGAAACGCGGGTTTTGTGCAAAAACTGAGCAGAAGCGGCGGTTCTGTGCACGAAGCGCACGTTTTGTGCCAAAAGGAGCAATTCGGTGTGTGAAACGCACGTTTTGTGCCAAAACTTACAAAAGCGGCGATTCTGTGCACGAAACGCACGTTTTGTGCCAATAATAAGCAAAAGCGGTGATTCTGTGCACGAAACGGACGTTTTGTGCCAAAAGGAGCAATTCGGTGCGTGAAACACACGTTATGTGGCAATACTGAGCAAAAGCGGTGATTATGTGCACGAAACGCCAGTTTTGTGCCAAAACTGAGCAAAAGCGGCGATTCTGTGCACGAAACGGACGTTTTGTGCCATAAGTGAGCAAATGCGGCGATTCTGTGCACGAAACTCACGTTCTGTGCCAAAACTGGGCAAGAGCGTCGATTCTGCGCACGAAACGGACGTTTTGTGCCAAAACCGAGCAAAAGCGGCGATTCTGTGCACGAATCGCTCGTCTTATGCCAGAACTGAGCAAATGCGGCGATTCTGTGCACGAAACACACGTTTTGTGCCAAAACTGGGCAAGCGCGTCGATTCTGCGCACGAAACGAACGTTTTGTGCCAAAACTAAGGAACAGCGGCGATTCTGTGCCGAATCGCACGTTTTGTTACATAACTGGGCGAAAGCGGCGATTCTGTGCACGAGACGCACTGTTTGTGCCAATAATGAGCAAGAGCGGTGATTCAGTGCACGAAACGCGGATTTTGTGCCAAAACTGAGCAAAAGCGGCGATTCTGTGCACGAAATGCGGGTTTTGTGCCAAAACTGAGCAAAAGTGGCGATTCGGTGCGCGAAACGCACGTTTTGTGCCGGAAGGAACAATTCGGTGCGTGAAACGCACATTTTGTGTCAAAACTGAGCAAAAGCGGCGAATGTGTGCTCGAAACGAACGTTTTGTTCAAAAACTGAGCAAATGCGGCGATTCTGTGCCGAAACGCACGTTTTGTGCCAAAACTGAGCAAAAGCGGCGATTCTGTGCACGAAACGCCAGTTTTGTGCTAGACGGAACAATTCGGAGCGTGAAACGCACGTTTTGTGCCAAAACTATGCAAAAGCGACGATTCTGTGCACGAATCGCACGTTTTACGCCAAAACTGTGCAACAGCGGCGATTCTGTGCACGAAACGAACGTTTTGTGGCAAAACTGCGGAACAGCGGCGATTCTGTGCTGAATCGCACGTTTTGTTACATAACTGGGCGAAAGCGGCGATTCTGTGCACGAAACGCATGTTTTGTGCCAAAACTGAGCAAATGCGTAGATTCTGTGCACGAAACACGGGTTTTGCGCCAAAACTGAGCAAAAGCGGCGATTCTGTGCACGAAACGCCCGCTTTGTGCCACGACGGAGCAAAAGCGGCGATTCTGTGCACGAAACACACGTTTTGTGCCAGAATTGAGCAAAAGCGGCGGTTATGTGCACGAAACGCCCGTTTTGTGCCAACAAGAGCAATACGGTGCGTGAACCGCACGTTTTGTGCCAAAACTGAGCAAAATCGGCGATTCCGTGCACGAAACGCACGTTTTGTGCCGGAAGGAGCAATTCGGTGCGTGAAACGCACATTTTGTGTCAAAACTGAGCAAAAGCGGCGAATGTGTGCTCGAAACGAACGTTTTGTTCAAAAACTGAGCAAATGCGGCGATTCTGTGCCGAAACGCACGTTTTGTGCCAAAACTGAGCAAAAGCGGCGAATCTGTGCACGAAACGCACGTTTTTTTGCCAAAACTGTACAAAAGCGGCGATTCTGTGCCGAAACGCACGTTTTGTGCCAAAACTAAGCAAAAGCGGCGATTCTGTGCACGAGACGGACGTTTTGTGCCAAAACAGAGCGAAAGCGGCGATTCTGTTCACGAAACGCGGGTTTTGTGCCAAAACTGAGCAAAAGCGGCGATTCTGTGCACGAATCGCACGTTTTACGCCAAAACTGAGCAAATGCGGCGATTCTGTGCACGAAACGCCCGTTTTGTGCCAACAAGAGCAATACGGTGCGTGAAACGCACGTTTTGTGCCATAACTGAGCAAAAGCGGCGGTTCTGTGCACGAAACGCACGTTTTGTGCCAAAACCGAGTAAATGCGGCTCTTCTGTTTACGACACGCACGTTTTGTTCCAAAATTGAGCAAACGCGGCGATTCTGTTTACGACACGCACGTTTTGTTCCAAAATTGAGCAAATGCAGCGATACTGTGCACGAAACGCACGTTTTTTGCCAAAACCGTGCGAAAGCGGCGATTGTGTGCACGGAACGGACGTTTTGTGCCAAAACTGAGGAGCAGCGGCGATTCTGTGCCGAATCGCACATTTTGTTCCAAAACTGGTCGAAAGCGGCGATTCTGTGCACGAAACGCACGTTTTGCGCCAATAATGTGCAAAAGCGGCGATTCTGTGCACGAAACGCACTTTTTCTGCCAAAACCGAGCAAAAGCGGCGATTCTGCGCACGAAACGCACGTTTTGTGCCAAAACTGAGTGAAAGCGGCGATTTTGAGCACGAAACGCACGTTTTGTGCCAAAACTGAGCGAAAGCGGCGATTCTGTGCACGAAACGCGGGTTCTGTGCCAAAACTTAGCAAAAGCGGCGATTCTGTGCACGAAACGGACGTTTTGTGCCAAAACTGAGCGAAAGCGGCGATTCTGTTCACCAAACGCGAGGTTTGTGCCAAAACTGAGCAAATGCGGCAATTCTGTGCACAAAACACACGTTTTGTTCCAAAATTGAGCAAAAGCGGCGATTCTGTGCACGGAACGCTTGTTTTGTACCAAAACTGGGCAAAAGCGGCGATTCTGTGCACGAAACGCACGTTTTGGGCCAATAATGAGCAAAAGCGGTGATTCTGTGCACGAAACGGACGTTTTGTGACAAAACTGAGCAAAAGCAGCGATTCTGTGCACGAAGCGCACGTTTTGTGCCAAAAGGAGCAATTCGGTGTGTGAAACGCACGTTTTGTGCCAAAACTTACAAAAGCGGCGATTCTGTGCACGAAACGCGGGTTTTGTGACAAAACTGAGCAAAAGCGGCGATTCCGTGCACGAAACGCGGGTTTTGTGCAAAAACTGAGCAGAAGCGGCGGTTCTGTGCACGAAGCGCACGTTTTGTGCCAAAAGGAGCAATTCGGTGTGTGAAACGCACGTTTTGTGCCAAAACTTACAAAAGCGGCGATTCTGTGCACGAAACGCACGTTTTGTGCCAATAATAAGCAAAAGCGGTGATTCTGTGCACGAAACGGACGTTTTGTGCCAAAAGGAGCAATTCGGTGCGTGAAACACACGTTATGTGGCAATACTGAGCAAAAGCGGTGATTATGTGCACGAAACGCCAGTTTTGTGCCAAAACTGAGCAAAAGCGGCGATTCTGAGCACGAAACGCACGTTTTGTGCCAAAACTGAGCAAAAGCGGCGAATCTGTGCACGAAACGGACGTTTCGTGCCAAAACTGAGCAAAAGCGGCGGTTCTGTGCACGACACGCTCGTTTTGTGCCAAAACTGAGCAACTGCGGCGATTCTGTGCACGAAACACACATTTTGTGTCAAAACTGAGCAAAAGCGGCGATTCTGAGCACGAAACGCACGTTTTGTGCCAAAATTGACCAAAAGCGGCTGTTACGTGTTCGAAACGCCCGTTTTGTGCCAACAAGAGCAATACGGTGCGTGAGACGCACGTTTGGTGCCAAAACTGAGCAAAAGCGGCGAATCTGTGCACGAAACGCACGTTTTTTTGCCAAAACTGAGCATAAGCGGCGATTCTGAGCACGAGACGCACGTTTTGAGCCAAAACGGAGCAAAAGCAGCGATTCTGTGCACGAAACGCGGGTTTTGTGCCAAAAGGAGCAATTCGGAACGTGTTACGCACGTCTTGTTCCAAAACTGAGCAAATGCGGCGATTCTGTGCACGAAACGCGGGTTTTGTGACAAAACTGAGCAAAAGCGGCGATTCTGTGCACGAAACGCGGGTTTTGTGCAAAAACTGAGCAGAAGCGGCGGTTCTGTGCACGAAGCGCACGTTTTGTGCCAAAAGGAGCAATTCGGTGTGTGAAACGCACGTTTTGTGCCAAAACTTACAAAAGCGGCGATTCTGTGCACGAAACGCACGTTTTGTGCCAATAATGAGCAAAAGCGGTGATTCTGTGCACGAAACGGACGTTTTGTGCCAAAACTGAACGGTTAGGGTTTGAAAAAGAATAAACACATAACCGTATATATAATATTTGAACATAAAAGTAATAGATATATTTAGAAGTTAGCAAAAGAATACATAATATGTGGAAATGTCTGAATTACGAAAGAACACGCGTCCACTCACTTCTTACAACGTAACGGAACAGAAGAAGGTGGCGCAACACACGCGGCAACTTAAGAAAAAAATAATTCTGTACAATGGTGCCAACCTAGTGGCTTACATGGGCCGAACCACTCTTCAATTCCCCACTTTGCGAGGCCCATGTACTTTACATAACGATCGTGGGCTATCTTTTTCAGTCCCTTGGTTAACCCATCCGCCAAATTCTCATTCGATGGAACGTAGACCAAGTTGACCAATCCTTCTTCTACCTTCTCTCTGACGAGGTGGTGCGCTCTATCGATATGCTTTGTCCTGCTCTTCTCAACTCTACTCGCAGCAAAGTCAAGCGCTGCCTTGTTGTCACAGTTAATCTGCAAGGGATGTGACACATAATCTATTAGCTTTAATTCGGACAACAGCATATTCAACCACATGGCTTCTTTAACTCCATTCGCTAAGGAAACGTACTCTGCTTCCATTGTAGAAGTTGATAAAGATCTTTGTTTAACCGACCTCCACTGTACGATATTGTTTCCAACCAATGTTACCATTCCCGAGAACGAGTGTCGATCATCAGGATCACCAGCCCAGTCAGCGTCACAGTAGATTACTATCTTAGGATTATCGCTGGCCTTATATACAATACTATAATCCTTGGTTGCACTCAGGTACCTCAAAATGTGCTTCGCCTGCTGCCAATGCTGCTTGCCGGGGTTGGAGTTGTACTGCGACAATTTGGTTACCGCAAACAATATGTCAGGCCTTGTACAGAGTGCCAAAAACATCAACGCTCCAATGAGCTCTCTATATGGTATGTTAGCCATTAATCTTCTTTCCTCTTCTGTGGTAGGTGCATCTTCTTTAGACGTTCTGAGACTTGGATCTAATGGAGTCGCTGCTTTTCTGCAGTCCATCATGTTGAATCTTTTCAGCATTGTTTCTACATACGACCGCTGTGAAAGGCGTATGTCTCCTGCACCATTGCGTTCTACCTTGACACCTAGTGCCTGTCTAACCTCGCCTAAATACTTGGCTTCATACTTCCGAGTGAAGTCCTTCACTGTATCTGTAACTGACTTCAAATTTGGCGCGAAAATGAAAATATCATCAACGTATACTATTATAATTGTCCAATCCTCCCTCTTGTACACAGCTTGACGACTGCAATCTTTTAAATCCTTGGCCTGTCAGAAAAAGGTTCAGCTCTTGATTCCAGCTCCTTCCTGACTGCTTCAGACCATAAATAGGTCGGAAGAGCTTGACTACCATGCCTTCCTTAACTTTATACAACGGTGGTGGCTTCATATAGATTTCTTCCTTGAGCTCACCATATAAGTATGCACACTTAATATCTACATGTCTAGTATGCCATTTAAAAATTACTGCTAAGGCTAAAAATAGTCTTATTAAAGAAAAGTTAGCTACGGGTGAGTAAGTGTCTGTATAATCTACCCCTTTTTCTTGTAAAAAGCCTTGTGCGACTAACCTCGCTTTGTATCTGGTAATTATTCCCTCAGTATTGGTTTTGAGCTTGAACACCCACCTACATCCGACGCACTTCCTTCCCTCGGGTAATTCTGTCTCTTCCCATGTTCTTCTACTTATTAAGCTATCTAATTCTTCTTTTATTGCATCTTTCCACTCTGCAGCTTGCGGTGAGCTTAATGCTTCGTCTAGGCTTTGGGGTTCAATTATCTTTACCAAATTTGCTTCAACATCGCTTTCTCTCTCATCGCTGTCTTCTTCTAAATGTGAATGTTCCTGATTCTGCAAACTTGGTTTTCCTTTCCTTCCATACGGATTGTTAACAGTCTTCTTTGGCCTTCCTCTTTTCTTAGCCTGAGGAATGTCTTTTGTCCCCACTATTTCGTCTTCCCTCATTCTCTGATCATGCTTTTCTGACCTTTCCGGTGATAAATCTTCTTCGTGGATTCCAATACCATCTGCTGCAATATCTTCTTCTGCGACATCCTGTTCGGAGTCCGTCCATACCCAATTATACCTATAGTCTTCGGTGCTTCTTCTGTAAATCCACTCATAACCTATTTTATCTTCGGCGAATCTTACATGCTTTGTGGTGATCACGTCCTGCTTCTGTGGACACCATA
Source organism: Stelis phaeoptera (assembly GCA_943735885.1). Lineage (NCBI taxonomy): Eukaryota > Metazoa > Arthropoda > Insecta > Hymenoptera > Megachilidae > Stelis > Stelis phaeoptera. The sequence continues at coordinate 154,846 of CALSEM010000075.1, forward strand.
ATCTATAACCACGCGTCTGATCCGCGTATCCCACGAATATACATTCGATGGCTCTGTCGTCAAGTTTTCTTCGCCCTTGACTCGGTAGACGTGCGTACGCCAAGCAACCGTAAACTTTCAGGTGACGAACGCTAGGTTTCTGGTCTGCCCATAACGTTAGCGGTACTACGCCTCCAATCGCTGAGTGACCAACTCTATTCTTTACATAGCCAGCCGTTGTGATTGCTTCTCCCCAAAATTTTTGAGGTAATCCTGAAGACTTCAACATGGCTCTTGCCAAGTTCAGTAAGGTCCTATTTAACCTTTCGGCCACACCGTTCATTTGTGGTGTTTCTACATTGGACCTCTCATGTTTAATACCTAATTGGTTAAAATATGCAGTCAGATCTTGGTTACAATATTCCAGTCCATTGTCAGTACGGAATCTTTTTATCTTCTTTCCGGTTTGGCGCTCTATCCTTGCAACATAATCTTTGATAGCGTCCTTTACTTCATGTTTTTGTCTTCAAGCATTTCACTGTAACCAATCTTGAGAAGTCGTCGGTAAACGTTATAAAATATCTACTTCCACCAATGGTTGGAACTGGCATCGGGCCACAAACATCTGAATGAATCAGTTCACATATTTCTTTGGTTTGTCTTACCTTTATTTTTTTACAAGGGCTCCTAGTTGCTTTTTCTATACAGCAAGCATCGCATGTGTATTTATCTAATTTTGTATTACACAGTCCTATGACTTGATCTGAGTTCGATAATTCTTTTATCGCATCATTACTAATGTGACAAAAACGTTGATGCCATATTGCTTCATCCTGAATATTTAAGTTGTTTGATTCCACTGTCCCACCAAAATATGTCTGCACTTCAGCTCTTACTATATACAAGTCATTCTTTCTGTAGGCTTCACACATGACCTGCTTCGTTAAAGTGTTTCGTATTTTAACTGTTCCTTCTCTATAAAGTAACTCTTTGTTTTTCTTCTCTATTTGGGACACAGACATTAAATTTTTTCTAAGATTGGGCACAAAATATACATTGTTCAATATGACATCTCTTCTTTCATTTCTAACGAAAGTTTTAAGTATGACATTACCAACTCCTTGTGCATGTAGTACTGCACCTGGTTTATTTTGATCAGCTGCTGTATTTATTACCTGTATATCAATCTCTCGAAAATTGGAAAACCATTCTCTTCTTTTACAGACGTGATGTGTGCTTCCGCTATCCAAAATCCACACATCCTCAATATCGACATGGTTCAATGAAACTAAGAAGGCATCATATTTCTTTCTGAATTTTTGTTCAAACTTCCTCTTATCTTTTTCTATTTTAACTCTGCAGTCTTTTGCAATATGTCCAACTTTCTTACAATTGAAGCATGTAGTATTTCTAAATTTATTATAATTTTGTACCTTTTGTTCCTTCGCTTCTGTCTTCGTTGTGATCTGGAACGCTTCTTTATGCACAGCTCCGTCTTCACTTCCTCTTGACGCTCTTCTATCATATTCTGCCAATAAGACTCTTTTAATTTCTGTAGACGTAAACTTCTCATCTGGTAAGCTCGCCAGTGCCATATTCAAATTTTCATAGCTGTCTGGGAGGCCTGCTAAGAGTACGTATGCCAAATCTTCATCCCTCACTTCTGCTCCTGCTTCCGTTAAGTTATTAGCTATAATCTTTGCTCTTGATATGTAAGCTGACATGGACTCACCGTCTTTCATTTGTGAGTGATGAAATTGTCTCTTAAGTTGAAGTATTCCTACCCTAGACTTCGGTTGGTGTACCTGTTCCAACATTTTCCAAGCATCTCGTGCTGTTACACAATCTTCTATGTGAATCTGCTGTTCCGGTTCTATGCTTAATCCAATTGCTGCAATGGCTTTATTGTCGTTGTTTGTGAATGTTCTTCTTTCTGCTTCAGAGGCATTTTCTTTCAGCACTTTATCTTCCAACACATGGTCTAATAACCCTTTGGCTCGTAATAGCCATTTTATTTCTGTTTTCCAGGTTCGGTAATTCCTGTCAGATAGCTTTGTTATCTGCGATTCGTTTCTGCTATCCATTTTTCTAACTGGCACTAGTATACTTCGCGATTCGTTTCTGCGCTTTATCTTAACCGAACACGTGGTCGCTATTGCAGGTTATATTTCACTTTCTACGCGTTCCTGGGCCCATAACCATTGTTAGGGTTTGAAAAAGAATAAACACATAACCGTATATATAATATTTGAACATAAAAGTAATAGATATATTTAGAAGTTAGCAAAAGAATACACAATATGTGGAAATGTCTGAATTACGAAAGAACACGCGTCCACTCAATTCTTACAACGTAACGGAACAGAAGAAGGTGGCGCAACACACGCGGCAACTTAAGATAAAAATAATTCTGTACAATGGTGCCAACCTAGTGGCTTACATTGGCCGAACAAGTCTTCATGAACGAAAGCGGCGATTCTGTGCACGAAACGCACGTTTTGTGCCAAAACGGAGCAAAAGCGGCGATTCTGAGCACGAAACGCACGATTTGTGCCAAAACTGAGCAAAAGCGGCGATTCTGTGCACGAAACGCGGGTTTTGTGACAAAACTGAGCGAAGCGGCTACTCTGTGCACGATACGCGGGTTTTGAGCAAAAACTGAGCAAAAGCTGCGATTCTGTGCACGAAACGTACGTTTTGTGCCAAAAGGAGCAATTCGGTGCGTGAAACACACGTTATGTGGCAATACTGAGCAAAAGCGGTGATTATGTGCACGAAACGCCAGTTTTGTGCCAAAACTGAGCAAAAGCGGCGATTCTGAGCACGAAACGCACGTTTTGTGCCAAAACTGAGCAAAATCGGCGATTCTGTGCACGAAACGCACGTTCTGTGCCACGACAGGGCAAAAGCGGCGATTCTGTGCACGAAACGCGGGTTTTGCGCCAAAACTAAGCAAAAGCGGCGATTCAGTGCACGAAACGCTGGTTTTGTGCCAAAACTGAGCAGAAGCGGCGATTCTGTGCTCGAAGCGCGGTATTTGTGCAAAAACTGAGAAAAAGAGGCGACTCTGAGCACGAAACGCACGTTTTGTGCCAAAACTGAGCAAAAGCGGCGATTCTGGGCATGAAACGCACTTTTTGTGCCAAAGCTGAAGGAAAGCGGCGATTCTGTGCACGAAACGCGGGTTTTGCGCCAAAACTAAGCAAAAGCGGCGATTCAGTGCACGAAACGCGGGTTTTTGTGCCAAAGCTGAGCAAAAGCGGCGATTCTGTGCACGAAACGCACTGTTTGTGCCAATAATGAGCAAGAGCGGTGATTCTGTGCACGAAACGCACGTTTCGTGCCAAAACTGAACGAAAGCGGCGATTCTGTGCACGAAACGCGGGTTTTGTGCCAAAAGGAGCAATTCGGAGCGTGAAACGCACGTTTTGTGCCAAAACTGAGCAAAAGCTGCGATTCTGATCACGAATCTCGGATTTTGTGCCAAAACTGAGCGAAAGCGGCGATTCTGTGCGCGAAGCGCACGTTTTGTGCCAAAAGGAGCAATTCGGTGTGTATAACGCACGTTATGTGGCAATACTGAGCAAAAGCGGTGATTATGTGCACGAAACGCCAGTTTTGTGCCAAAACTGAGCCAAAGCGGCGATTCTGAGCACGAAACGCACGTTTTTTGCGAAAACGGAGCAAAAGAGGCGATTCTGTGCACGAAACACGAGTTTTGTGCCAAAAGCAGCAATTCGGTGCGCGAAACGCACGTTTTGTGCTAAAACGGAGCAAAAGCGGCGATTCTGTGCACGAAACGCACGTTTTGTGCCAAAGCTGAACGAAAGCGGTGATTCTGTGCACGAAGCGCACGTTTTGTGCCAAAAGGAGCAATTCGGTGTGTGAAACGCACGTTTTCTGCCAGAACGGAGCAAAAGCGGCGATTCTGTGCACGAAACGCGGGTTTTGTGGCAAAACTGAGCAAAGCGGATATTCTGTGCACGATACGCGGGTTTTGAGCAAAAACTGAGCAAAAGCGGCGATTCTGTGCACGAAACGCACGTTTTGTGCCAATAATGAGCAAAAGCGGTGATTCTGTGCACGAAACGGACGTTTTGTGCCAAAACTGAACGAAAGCGGCGATTCTGTGCACGAAACGCACGTTTTGTGCCAAAACGGAGCAAAAGCGGCGATTCTGAGCACGAAACGCACGTTTTGTGCCAAAACTGAGCAAAAGCGGTGATTCTGTGCACGAAACGCACGTTTTGTGCCAAAAGGAGCAATTCGGAGCGTGAAACGCACGTTTTGTGCCAAAACTGAGCAAAAGCCGCGATTCTGTGCACGAAACGCGGGTTCTGTGACAAAACTGAGCAAAAGCGGCGATTCTGCACACGAAACGCGGATTTTGTGCAAAAACTGAGCAAAAGCGGCGATTCTGTGCACGAAACGCCCGTTTTGTGCCAATAATGAGCAAAAGCGTTGATTCTATGCACGAAACGCACGTTTTGTGCCAAAACTGAACGAAAGCGACGATTCTGTGCACGAAACGCGGGTTTTGTGCCAAAACTGAGCAAAAGCAGTGATTCTGTGCCCGAAACGTACGTTTTGTGCCAAAGCTGAACGAAAGCGGTGATTCTGTGCACGAAGCGCACGTTTTGTGCCAAAAGGAGCAATTCGGTGTGTGAAACGCACGTTTTGTGCCAGAACGGAGCAAAAGCGGCGATTCTGTGCACGAAACGCGGGTTTTGTGACAAAACTGAGCAAAGCGGCTATTCTGTGCACGATACGCGGGTTTTGAGCAAAAACTGAGCAAAAGCGGCGATTCTGTGCACGAAACGTACGTTTTGTGCCAAAACTGAGCAAAATCGGCGATTCTGTGCACGAAACGCACGTTTTGTGCCACAACAGGGCAAAAGCGGCGATTCTGTGCACGAAACGCGGGTTTTGCGCCAAAAGCAGCAATTCGGTGCGTGAAACGCACGTTTTGTGCCAAAACTGAGCAAAAGCGGTGATTCTGTGCACGAAACGCACGTTTTGTGCCAAAAGGAGCAATTCGGTGCGCGAAACGCACGTTTTGTGCTAAAACTGAGCAAAAGCGGCGATTCTGTGCGCGAAGCGCACGTTTTGTGCCAAAAGGAGCAATTCGGTGTGTACAACGCACGTTTTGTGCCAAAACTGAGCAAAAGCGGTGATTCTGTGCACGATACGCACGGTTTGTGCCAATGATGAGCAAAAGCAGTGATTCTGTGCACGAAACGCAGGTTTTGTGCCAAAACTGAGCAAAAGCGGCGATTCTGAGCACGAAACGCATGTTTTGAGCCAAAACCGAGCAAAAGCGGCGATTCTGGGCACGAAACGCACGTTTTGTGCCAAAAGGAGCAATTCGGAGCGTGAAACGCACGTTTTGTACCAAAACTGAACGAAAGCGGTGATTCTGTGCACGAAACGCTCGTTTTGTGCCAAAACTGAACGAAAGCGGCGATTCTGTGCACGAAACGCGGGTTTTGTGCCAAAACTTACAAAAGCGGCGATTCTGTGCACGAAACGCGGGTTTTGTGCCAAAACAGAGCAAAAGCTGCGATTCTGTGCACGAAACCCACGTTTTGTGTCAATAATGAGCAAAAGCGGTGATTCTGTGCTCGAAACGCACGTTTTGTACCAAAACTGAACGAAAGCGGCGATTCTGTGCACGAAGCGCACGTTTTGTGCCCAAAGGAGCAATTCGGTGTGTGAAACGCACGTTTTGTGCCAAAACGGAGCAAAAGCGGCGATTCTGTGCACGAAACGCGGATTTTGTGCCAAAACTTACAAAAGCGGCGATTATGTGCACGAAACGCGGGTTTTGTGCCAAAAGCAGCAATTCGGTGTGTGAAACGCACGTTTTGTGCCAATACTGAGAAAAAGCGGCGATTCTGGGCACGAAACGCACATTTTGTGCCACGACTGAGCAAAAGTGGCGATTCGGTGCACGAAACGCTGGTTTTGTGCCAAATCTGAGCAAAAGCGGTGGTTCTGTGCACGAAACGCACGTTTTGTTCCAAAACTGAGCAAAAGCGGTGATTCTGTGCACGAATCGCACGTTTTATGCCAGAAGGAGCAATTCGGTGCATGAAACGCACATTTTGTGCCAAAACTGAGCGAAAGCGGCGATTCTGTTCACCAAACGCGGGGTTTGTGCCAAAACTGAGCAAAAGCGGCGATTCTGTGCACGAATCGCACGTTTTATGCCAAAACTGAGCGAAAGCGGCGATTCTGTTCACGAAACGCGGGTTTTGTGCCAAAACTGAGCAAAAGCGGCGATGCTGTGCACGGATCGCACGTTTTACGCCAAAACTGAGCAAATGCGGCGATTCTGTGCACGAAACGCCCGTTTTGTGCCAACAAGAGCAATACGGTGCGTGAAACGCACGTTTTGTGCCAAAACTGAGCAAATGCGGGAATTCTGTGCACGAAACACACGTTTTTGCCAAAACTGAGCAAAAGCGGCGATTCTGTGCACGAAACGAACGTTTTGTGCCAAAACTGAGGAGCAGCGGCGATTCTGTGCCGAATCGCACATTTTGTTCCAAAACTGGTCGAAAGCGGCGATTCTGTTCACGAAACGCGGGTTTTGTGCCAAAACTGAGCACAAGCGGCGATTCTGTGCACGAATCGCACGTTTTATGCCAAAACTGAGCATAAGCGGCGGTTCTGTGCATGAAACGCACGTTTTGTGCCAAAAGGAGCAATTCGGTGTGTGAAACGCATGTTTTGTGCGAAAACGGAGCAAAAGCGGCGATTCTGTGCACGAATCGCGGGTTTTGTGCCAAAAGCAGCAATTCGGTGCGTGAAACGCACGTTTTGTGCCAATACTGAGAAAAAGCGGCGATTCTGGGCACGAAACGCACGTTTTGTGCCAAAAGGAGCAATTCGGAGCGTGAAACGCACGTTTTGTGCCAAAACTGAGCAAAAGCGGCGATTCTGTGCACGAAACGCGGGTTTTGTGCAAAAACTGAGCAAAAGCGGCGATTCTGAGCACGAAACGCGGGTTTTTGTGCCGAAGCTGAGCAAAAGCGGCGATTCTGCGCTCGAAACGCGGGATTTGTGACAAAACTGAGCAAAAGCGGCTATTCTGTGCACGAAACGCGGGTTTTGTGCAAAAACTGAGCAAAAGCGGCGATTCTGGGCACGAAACGCACATTTTGTGCCAAAAGGAGCAATTCGGAGCGTGAAACGCACGTTTTCTGCCAAAACTGAGCAAAAGCGGCGATTCTGCGCACGAAACGCACGTTTTGTGCCAAAAGGAGCAATTCGGTGTGTGAAACGCACGTTTTGTGCGAAAACGGAGCAAAAGCGGCGATTCTGTGCACGAAACGCGGGTTTTGTGCCAAAACTGAGCAAAAGCTACGATTCTGTGCACGAAACGAACGTTTTGTGCAAATAATGAGCAAAAGCGGCGATTCTGTGCATGATACGCCAGTTTTGCGCCAAAAGGAGCAATTCGGTGTGTGAAACGCACCTTTTGTGCCAAAACGGAGCAAAAGCGGCGATTCTGTGCACGAAACGGACGTTTTGTGCCAAAACTGAACGAAAGCGGCGATTCTGTGCACGAAGCGCACGTTTTGTTCCAAAAGGAGCAATTCGTAGCGTGAAACGCACGTTTTCTGCCAAAACTGAGCAAAAGCGGCGATTCTGTGCACGAAACGCGGGTTTTGTGACAAAACTGAGCAAAGCGGCTATTCTGTGCACGATACGCGGGTTTTGAGCAAAAACTGAGCAAAAGAGGCGATTCTGTGCACGAAACGCACGTTTTGTGCCAAAAGAAGCTATTCGGTGCGTGAAACACACGTCTTGTGCCAGAACTGAGCAAAAGCGGTGATTCTGTGCACGAAAATCACGTTTCGTGCCAAAACTGAACGAAAGCGGCGATTCTGTGCACGAAGCGCACGTTTCGTGCCAAAACGGAGCAAAAGCAGATATTCTGTGCACGAAACGCGGGTTTTGTGCCAAAAGGAGCAATTCGGAGCGTGTTACGCACGTCTTGTGCCAAAACTGAGCAAAAGCGGCGATTCTGTGCACGAAACGCGGGTTTTGTGACAAAACTGAGCAAAAGCGGCGATTCTGTGCACGAAACGCGGGTTTTGTGCAAAAACTGAGCAAAAGCGGCGATTCTGCGCACGAAACGCCCGTTTTGTGATAATAATGAGCAAAAGCGCTGATTCTGTGCACGAAACGCACGTTTTGTTCCAAAACTGAACGAAAGCGGCGATTCTGTGCACAAAACGCGGGTTTTGTGCCAAAAGCAGCAATTCGGTGCGTGAAACGCACGTTTTGTGGCAAAACTGAGCAAAAGCGGCGATTCTGTGCACGAAACGCGGGTTTTGTGACAAAACTGAGCAAAAGCGGCTATTCTGTGCACGAAACGCGGGTTTTGTGCCAAAACGGAGCAAAAGCGGCGATTCTGTGCACGAAACGCGGGTTTTGTGCAAAAACTGAGCAAAAGCGGCGATTCTGTGCACGAAACGCACGTTTTGTGCAAAAACTGAGCCAAAGCGGTGATTCTGTGCCCGAAACGCTGGTTTTGTGCCAAAACTGAGCAAAACCGGCGATTCTGAGCAGGATACGCACGCTTTGAGCCAAAACCGAGCAAAAGCGGCGATTCTGTGCACGAAACGCGGGTTTTGTGCAAAAACTGAGCAAAAGCGGCGATTCTGTGCACGAAACGCCCGTTTTGTGCCAATAATGCGCAAAAACGGCGATTCTGTACACGAAAATCACGCTTTGTGCCAATAATGAGCAAAAGCGGTGAAACTGTGCACGAAACGCACGCTTTGTGCCAAAACTGAACGAAAGCGGTGATTCTGTGCACGAAACGCACGTTTTCTGCCAAAACTGAACGAAAGCGGCGATTCTGGGCACGAAACGCACGTTTTGATCTAAAAGGAGCAATTCGGTGCGTGAAACGAACGTTTTGTGCCAAAACAGAGCAAAAGCGGCGATTCTGAGCACGAAACGCACGTTTTGAGCCAAAACCGGTCACAAGCGGCGATTCTGGGCACGAAACGCACGTTCTGTGCCAAAAGGAGCAATTCGGAGCATGAAACGCACGTTTTGTGCCAAAACTGAGCAAAAGCAGCGATTCTGAGCTCGAAACGCACGTTTTGTAACAAAACTGAGCAAAAGCGGTGATTCAGTGCACGAAACGCCTGTTTTGTACCAGAACTGCGCAAAAGCGGCGATTCTGTGCACGAAACGCACGTTTTGTGCCAAAACAGAGCAAAAGCTGCGATTCTGTGCACGAAACCCACGTTTTGTGCCAAAAGGAGCAATTCTGTGTGTGAAACGCACGCTTTGTGCCAACACTGAGCAAAAGTGACGATTCTGTGCACGAAACGCACGTTTTGTGTCAATAATGAGCAAAAGCGGCGATTCTGTGCACGAAACGCACGTTTTGTGCCAAAACTGAACGAAAGCGGCGATTCTGGGCACGAAACGCACGTTTTGATCTAAAAGGAGCAATTCGGTGCGTGAAACGAACGTTTTGTGCCAAAACTGAGCAAAAGCGGCGATTCTGAGCAGGAAACGCACGTTTTGAGCGATAACCGAGCAAAAGCGGCGATTATGAGCAGGAAACGCACGTTTTGTGCCAACACTGAGCAAAAGCGGCGATTCTGAGCACGAAACGCACGTTTTGAGCCAAAACCGATCAAAAGCGGCGATTCTGGGCACGAAACGCGGGTTTTGTAACAAAACTGAACGAAAGCGGCGATTCTGTGCACGAAGCGCACGTTTTGTGCCAAAACTGAACAAAAGCGGTGATTCTGGGCACGAAACGGACGTTTTGATCTAAAAGGAGCAATTCGGTGCGTGAAACGCACGTTTTGTGCAAAAACTGAGCAAAACCGGTGATTCTGTGCGTGAAACGCACGTCTTGTGCCAGAACTGAGCAAAAACGGCGATTCTGTGCACGAAAATCACGCTTTGTGCCAATAATGAGCAAAAGCGGTGAATCTGTGCACGAAACGCACGCTTTGTGCCAAAACTGAACGAAAGCGGCGATTCTGTGCACGCAGCGCACGTTTTGTGACAAAACGGAGCAAACGCGACGATGCTGTGCACGAAACGCGGGTTTTGTGACAAAAATGAGCAAAAGCGGTGATTCTGTGCCCGAAACGCACGATTTGTGCCAAGACTGAGCAAAAGCGGCGATTCTGTGCACGAAAAGCACGTTTTGTGACAAAACGGAGCAATAGCGACGATTCTGTGCACGAAACGCACGTTTTGTGCCAAAACAGAGCAAAAGCTGCGATTCTGTGCACGAAACGCACGTTTTGTACCAATAATGAGCAAAAGCGGCGATTCTGTGCACGAAACGCACATCTTGTGCCAAAACGGAGCAAAAGCGGCGATTCTGTGCACGAAGCGCACGTTTTGTGCCAAAAGGAGCAATTCGGTGTGTGAAACGCACGCTTTGTGCCAAGACTGAGTAAAAGTGACGATTCTGTGCACGAAACGCATGGTTTGTGTCAATAATGAGCAAAAGCGGCGATTCTGTGCACGAATCGCACGCTTTGTGCCAAAACTGAACGAAAGCGGTGATTCTGTGCCCGAAACGCACGTTTTGTGCCACGACTGAGCAAAAGCGGCTATTCTGTGCACGAAACGCCGGCTTTGTGCCAAAACTGAGCAAAAGCGGCGATTCTGTGCTCGAAACGCACGTTTTGTGGCAAAACTGAGCAAAAGTAGCGATTCTGTGCACGAAACGCACGTTTTGTGCCAAAACTGAGCAAAAGTGGCGATTCTGTGCACGAAATGCGGGTTTTGTGCCAAAACTGATCAAAAGCGGCGATTCTGTGCACGAAACGCGAGTTTTGTGCCAAAAGGACCAATTCGGAGCGTGAAACGCACGTTTTGTGCCCAAACTGAACGAAAGCGGCGATTCTGTGCACGAAACGCGGGTTTTGTGACAAAACTGAGCAAAGCGGCTATTCTGTGCACGATACGCGGGTTTTGAGCAAAAACTGAGCAAAAGCGGCGATTCTGTGCACGAAACGTACGTTTTGTGCCAAAACTGAGCAAAATCGGCGATTCTGTGCACGAAACACACGTTTTGTGCCACGACAGGGCAAAAGCGGCGATTCTGTGCACGAAACGCGGGTTTTGCGCCAAAAGCAGCAATGCGGTGCGTGAAACGCACGTTTTGTGCCAAAACTGAGCAAAAGCGGCGATTCTGTGCACGAAAATCACGCTTTGTGCCAATAATGAGCAAAAGCCGCGAATCTGTGCACGAAACGCACGCTTTGTGCCAAACTGAACGAAAGCGGTGATTCTGTGCACGAAACGGACGTTTTGTATCAAAACTGAACGAAAGCGGCGATTCTGTGCACGAAACGCAAGTTTTGTGCAAAAACTGAGCAAAAGCGGTGATTCTGTGCCCGAAACGCAGGTGTTGAACTAAAAGGAGCAATTCGGTGCGTGAAACGCACGTCTTGTGCCAGAACTGAGCAAAAACGGCGATTCGCTGCACGAAAATCACGCTTTGTGCCAATAATGAGCAAAAGCGGTGAATCTGTGCACGAAACGCACGCTTTGTGCCAAAACTGAACGAAAGCGGTGATTCTGTGCCCGAAACGCACGTTTTGTGCCACGACTGAGCAAAAGCGGCTATTCTGTGCACGAAACGCCGGCTTTGTGCCAAAACTGAGCAAAAGCGGCGATTCTGTGCTCGAAACGCGGGTTTTGTGACAAAACTGAGCAAAAGCGGCGATTCTGTGCACGAAACGCGGGTTTTGTGCAAAAACTGAGCAAAAGCGGCGATTCTGCGCACGAAACGCCCGTTTTGTGCCAATAATGAGCAAAAGCGCTGATTCTGTGCACGAAACGCACGTTTTGTTCCAAAACTGAACGAAAGCGGCGATTCTGTGCACAAAACGCGGGTTTTGTGCCAAAAGCAGCAATTCGGTGCGTGAAACGCACGTTTTGTGGCAAAACTGAGCAAAAGCGGCGATTCTGTGCACGAAACGCGGGTTTTGTGACAAAACTGAGCGAAAGCGGCTATTCTGTGCACGAAACGCGGGTTTTGTGCCAAAACGGAGCAAAAGCGGCGATTCTGTGCACGAAACGCGGGTTTTGTGCAAAAACTGAGCAAAAGCGGCGATTCTGTGCACGAAACGCACGTTTTGTGCAAAAACTGAGCCAAAGCGGTGATTCTGTGCCCGAAACGCAGGTTTTGTGCCAAAACTGAGCAAAACCGGCGATTCTGAGCAGGATACGCACGCTTTGAGCCAAAACCGAGCAAAAGCGGCGATTCTGTGCACGAAACGCGGGTTTTGTGCAAAAACTGAGCAAAAGCGGCGATTCTGTGCACGAAACGCCCGTTTTGTGCCAATAATGCGCAAAAACGGCGATTCTGTACACGAAAATCACGCTTTGTGCCAATAATGAGCAAAAGCGGTGAATCTGTGCACGAAACGCACGCTTTGTGCCAAAACTGAACGAAAGCGGTGATTCTGTGCACGAAACGCACGTTTTCTGCCAAAACTGAACGAAAGCGGCGATTCTGGGCACGAAACGCACGTTTTGATCTAAAAGGAGCAATTCGGTGCGTGAAACGAACGTTTTGTGCCAAAACAGAGCAAAAGCGGCGATTCTGAGCACGAAACGCACGTTTTGAGCCAAAACCGGTCAAAAGCGGCGATTCTGGGCACGAAACGCACGTTCTGTGCCAAAAGGAGCAATTCGGAGCATGAAACGCACGTTTTGTGCCAAAACTGAGCAAAAGCAGCGATTCTGAGCTCGAAACGCACGTTTTGTAACAAAACTGAGCAAAAGCGGTGATTCAGTGCACGAAACGCCTGTTTTGTACCAGAACTGCGCAAAAGCGGCGATTCTGTGCACGAAACGCACGTTTTGTGCCAAAACAGAGCAAAAGCTGCGATTCTGTGCACGAAACCCACGTTTTGTGCCAAAAGGAGCAATTCGGTGTGTGAAACGCACGCTTTGTGCCAACACTGAGCAAAAGTGACGATTCTGTGCACGAAACGCACGTTTTGTGTCAATAATGAGCAAAAGCGGCGATTCTGTGCACGAAACGCACGTTTTGTGCCAAAACTGAACGAAAGCGGCGATTCTGGGCACGAAACGCACGTTTTGATCTAAAAGGAGCAATTCGGTGCGTGAAACGAACGTTTTGTGCCAAAACTGAGCAAAAGCGGCGATTCTGAGCAGGAAACGCACGTTTTGAGCGATAACCGAGCAAAAGCGGCGATTATGAGCAGGAAACGCACGTTTTGTGCCAACACTGAGCAAAAGCGGCGATTCTGAGCACGAAACGCACGTTTTGAGCCAAAACCGATCAAAAGCGGCGATTCTGGGCACGAAACGCGGGTTTTGTAACAAAACTGAACGAAAGCGGCGATTCTGTGCACGAAGCGCACGTTTTGTGCCAAAACTGAACAAAAGCGGTGATTCTGGGCACGAAACGCACGTTTTGATCTAAAAGGAGCAATTCGGTGCGTGAAACGCACGTTTTGTGCAAAAACTGAGCAAAACCGGTGATTCTGTGCGTGAAACGCACGTCTTGTGCCAGAACTGAGCAAAAACGGCGATTCTGTGCACGAAAATCACGCTTTGTGCCAATAATGAGCAAAAGCGGTGAATCTGTGCACGAAACGCACGCTTTGTGCCAAAACTGAACGAAAGCGGCGATTCTGTGCACGCAGCGCACGTTTTGTGACAAAACGGAGCAAACGCGACGATGCTGTGCACGAAACGCGGGTTTTGTGACAAAAATGAGCAAAAGCGGTGATTCTGTGCCCGAAACGCACGATTTGTGCCAAGACTGAGCAAAAGCGGCGATTCTGTGCACGAAAAGCACGTTTTGTGACAAAACGGAGCAATAGCGACGATTCTGTGCACGAAACGCACGTTTTGTGCCAAAACAGAGCAAAAGCTGCGATTCTGTGCACGAAACGCACGTTTTGTACCAATAATGAGCAAAAGCGGCGATTCTGTGCACGAAACGCACATCTTGTGCCAAAACGGAGCAAAAGCGGCGATTCTGTGCACGAAGCGCACGTTTTGTGCCAAAAGGAGCAATTCGGTGTGTGAAACGCACGCTTTGTGCCAAGACTGAGTAAAAGTGACGATTCTGTGCACGAAACGCATGGTTTGTGTCAATAATGAGCAAAAGCGGCGATTCTGTGCACGAAACGCACGCTTTGTGCCAAAACTGAACGAAAGCGGTGATTCTGTGCCCGAAACGCACGTTTTGTGCCACGACTGAGCAAAAGCGGCTATTCTGTGCACGAAACGCCGGCTTTGTGCCAAAACTGAGCAAAAGCGGCGATTCTGTGCTCGAAACGCACGTTTTGTGGCAAAACTGAGCAAAAGTAGCGATTCTGTGCACGAAACGCACGTTTTGTGCCAAAACTGAGCAAAAGTGGCGATTCTGTGCACGAAATGCGGGTTTTGTGCCAAAACTGATCAAAAGCGGCGATTCTGTGCACGAAACGCGGGTTTTGTGCCAAAAGGACCAATTCGGAGCGTGAAACGCACGTTTTGTGCCCAAACTGAACGAAAGCGGCGATTCTGTGCACGAAACGCGGGTTTTGTGACAAAACTGAGCAAAGCGGCTATTCTGTGCACGATACGCGGGTTTTGAGCAAAAACTGAGCAAAAGCGGCGATTCTGTGCACGAAACGTACGTTTTGTGCCAAAACTGAGCAAAATCGGCGATTCTGTGCACGAAACACACGTTTTGTGCCACGACAGGGCAAAAGCGGCGATTCTGTGCACGAAACGCGGGTTTTGCGCCAAAAGCAGCAATGCGGTGCGTGAAACGCACGTTTTGTGCCAAAACTGAGCAAAAGCGGTGATTCTGTGCACGAAACGCACGTTTTGTGCCAAAAGGAGCAATTCGGTGCGTGAAAAGCCCGTCTTGTGCCAGAACTGAGCAAAAGCGGCGATTCTGTGCACGAAAATCACGCTTTGTGCCAATAATGAGCAAAAGCCGCGAATCTGTGCACGAAACGCACGCTTTGTGCCAAACTGAACGAAAGCGGTGATTCTGTGCACGAAACGGACGTTTTGTATCAAAACTGAACGAAAGCGGCGACCCTGTGCGTGAAACGCACGTTTTGTGCCAAGACTGAGCAAACGCGGAGATTCTGTGCACGAAATGCCGGTTTTGTGCCAAAACTGATCAAAAGCGGCGATTCTGTCCACGAAACGCGGGTTTTGTGCCAAAAGGACCAATTCGGAGCGTGAAACGCACGTTTTGTGCCCAAACTGAACGAAAGCGGCGATTCTGTGCACAAAACGCGGGTTTTGTGACAAAACTGAGCAAAGCGGCTATTCTGTGCACGATACGCGGGTTTTGAGCAAAAACTGAGCAAAAGCGGCGATTCTGTGCACGAAACGCAAGTTTTGTGCAAAAACTGAGCAAAAGCGGTGATTCTGTGCCCGAAACGCAGGTGTTGAACTAAAAGGAGCAATTCGGTGCGTGAAACGCACGTCTTGTGCCAGAACTGAGCAAAAACGGCGATTCGCTGCACGAAAATCACGCTTTGTGCCAATAATGAGCAAAAGCGGTGAATCTGTGCACGAAACGCACGCTTTGTGCCAAAACTGAACGAAAGCGGTGATTCTGTGCCCGAAACGCACGTTTTGTGCCACGACTGAGCAAAAGCGGCTATTCTGTGCACGAAACGCCGGCTTTGTGCCAAAACTGAGCAAAAGCGGCGATTCTGTGCTCGAAACGCACGTTTTGTGGCAAAACTGAGCAAAAGTAGCGATTCTGTGCACGAAACGCACGTTTTGTGCCAAAACTGAGCAAAAGTGGCGATTCTGTGCACGAAATGCGGGTTTTGTGCCAAAACTGATCAAAAGCGGCGATTCTGTGCACGAAACGCGGGTTTTGTGCCAAAAGGACCAATTCGGAGCGTGAAACGCACGTTTTGTGCCCAAACTGAACGAAAGCGGCGATTCTGTGCACAAAACGCGGGTTTTGTGACAAAACTGAGCAAAGCGGCTATTCTGTGCACGATACGCGGGTTTTGAGCAAAAACTGAGCAAAAGCGGCGATTCTGTGCACGAAACGCAAGTTTTGTGCAAAAACTGAGCAAAAGCGGTGATTCTGTGCCCGAAACGCAGGTGTTGAACTAAAAGGAGCAATTCGGTGCGTGAAACGCACGTCTTGTGCCAGAACTGAGCAAAAACGGCGATTCGCTGCACGAAAATCACGCTTTGTGCCAATAATGAGCAAAAGCGGTGAATCTGTGCACGAAACGCACGCTTTGTGCCAAAACTGAACGAAAGCGGTGATTCTGTGCCCGAAACGCACGTTTTGTGCCACGACTGAGCAAAAGCGGCTATTCTGTGCACGAAACGCCGGCTTTGTGCCAAAACTGAGCAAAAGCGGCGATTCTGTGCTCGAAACGCGGGTTTTGTGACAAAACTGAGCAAAAGCGGCGATTCTGTGCACGAAACGCGGGTTTTGTGCAAAAACTGAGCAAAAGCGGCGATTCTGCGCACGAAACGCCCGTTTTGTGCCAATAATGAGCAAAAGCGCTGATTCTGTGCACGAAACGCACGTTTTGTTCCAAAACTGAACGAAAGCGGCGATTCTGTGCACAAAACGCGGGTTTTGTGCCAAAAGCAGCAATTCGGTGCGTGAAACGCACGTTTTGTGGCAAAACTGAGCAAAAGCGGCGATTCTGTGCACGAAACGCGGGTTTTGTGACAAAACTGAGCGAAAGCGGCTATTCTGTGCACGAAACGCGGGTTTTGTGCCAAAACGGAGCAAAAGCGGCGATTCTGTGCACGAAACGCGGGTTTTGTGCAAAAACTGAGCAAAAGCGGCGATTCTGTGCACGAAACGCACGTTTTGTGCAAAAACTGAGCCAAAGCGGTGATTCTGTGCCCGAAACGCAGGTTTTGTGCCAAAACTGAGCAAAACCGGCGATTCTGAGCAGGATACGCACGCTTTGAGCCAAAACCGAGCAAAAGCGGCGATTCTGTGCACGAAACGCGGGTTTTGTGCAAAAACTGAGCAAAAGCGGCGATTCTGTGCACGAAACGCCCGTTTTGTGCCAATAATGCGCAAAAACGGCGATTCTGTACACGAAAATCACGCTTTGTGCCAATAATGAGCAAAAGCGGTGAATCTGTGCACGAAACGCACGCTTTGTGCCAAAACTGAACGAAAGCGGTGATTCTGTGCACGAAACGCACGTTTTCTGCCAAAACTGAACGAAAGCGGCGATTCTGGGCACGAAACGCACGTTTTGATCTAAAAGGAGCAATTCGGTGCGTGAAACGAACGTTTTGTGCCAAAACAGAGCAAAAGCGGCGATTCTGAGCACGAAACGCACGTTTTGAGCCAAAACCGGTCAAAAGCGGCGATTCTGGGCACGAAACGCACGTTCTGTGCCAAAAGGAGCAATTCGGAGCATGAAACGCACGTTTTGTGCCAAAACTGAGCAAAAGCAGCGATTCTGAGCTCGAAACGCACGTTTTGTAACAAAACTGAGCAAAAGCGGTGATTCAGTGCACGAAACGCCTGTTTTGTACCAGAACTGCGCAAAAGCGGCGATTCTGTGCACGAAACGCACGTTTTGTGCCAAAACAGAGCAAAAGCTGCGATTCTGTGCACGAAACCCACGTTTTGTGCCAAAAGGAGCAATTCGGTGTGTGAAACGCACGCTTTGTGCCAACACTGAGCAAAAGTGACGATTCTGTGCACGAAACGCACGTTTTGTGTCAATAATGAGCAAAAGCGGCGATTCTGTGCACGAAACGCACGTTTTGTGCCAAAACTGAACGAAAGCGGCGATTCTGGGCACGAAACGCACGTTTTGATCTAAAAGGAGCAATTCGGTGCGTGAAACGAACGTTTTGTGCCAAAACTGAGCAAAAGCGGCGATTCTGAGCAGGAAACGCACGTTTTGAGCGATAACCGAGCAAAAGCGGCGATTATGAGCAGGAAACGCACGTTTTGTGCCAACACTGAGCAAAAGCGGCGATTCTGAGCACGAAACGCACGTTTTGAGCCAAAACCGATCAAAAGCGGCGATTCTGGGCACGAAACGCGGGTTTTGTAACAAAACTGAACGAAAGCGGCGATTCTGTGCACGAAGCGCACGTTTTGTGCCAAAACTGAACAAAAGCGGTGATTCTGGGCACGAAACGCACGTTTTGATCTAAAAGGAGCAATTCGGTGCGTGAAACGCACGTTTTGTGCAAAAACTGAGCAAAACCGGTGATTCTGTGCGTGAAACGCACGTCTTGTGCCAGAACTGAGCAAAAACGGCGATTCTGTGCACGAAAATCACGCTTTGTGCCAATAATGAGCAAAAGCGGTGAATCTGTGCACGAAACGCACGCTTTGTGCCAAAACTGAACGAAAGCGGCGATTCTGTGCACGCAGCGCACGTTTTGTGACAAAACGGAGCAAACGCGACGATGCTGTGCACGAAACGCGGGTTTTGTGACAAAAATGAGCAAAAGCGGTGATTCTGTGCCCGAAACGCACGATTTGTGCCAAGACTGAGCAAAAGCGGCGATTCTGTGCACGAAAAGCACGTTTTGTGACAAAACGGAGCAATAGCGACGATTCTGTGCACGAAACGCACGTTTTGTGCCAAAACAGAGCAAAAGCTGCGATTCTGTGCACGAAACGCACGTTTTGTACCAATAATGAGCAAAAGCGGCGATTCTGTGCACGAAACGCACATCTTGTGCCAAAACGGAGCAAAAGCGGCGATTCTGTGCACGAAGCGCACGTTTTGTGCCAAAAGGAGCAATTCGGTGTGTGAAACGCACGCTTTGTGCCAAGACTGAGTAAAAGTGACGATTCTGTGCACGAAACGCATGGTTTGTGTCAATAATGAGCAAAAGCGGCGATTCTGTGCACGAAACGCACGCTTTGTGCCAAAACTGAACGAAAGCGGTGATTCTGTGCCCGAAACGCACGTTTTGTGCCACGACTGAGCAAAAGCGGCTATTCTGTGCACGAAACGCCGGCTTTGTGCCAAAACTGAGCAAAAGCGGCGATTCTGTGCTCGAAACGCACGTTTTGTGGCAAAACTGAGCAAAAGTAGCGATTCTGTGCACGAAACGCACGTTTTGTGCCAAAACTGAGCAAAAGTGGCGATTCTGTGCACGAAATGCGGGTTTTGTGCCAAAACTGATCAAAAGCGGCGATTCTGTGCACGAAACGCGGGTTTTGTGCCAAAAGGACCAATTCGGAGCGTGAAACGCACGTTTTGTGCCCAAACTGAACGAAAGCGGCGATTCTGTGCACGAAACGCGGGTTTTGTGACAAAACTGAGCAAAGCGGCTATTCTGTGCACGATACGCGGGTTTTGAGCAAAAACTGAGCAAAAGCGGCGATTCTGTGCACGAAACGTACGTTTTGTGCCAAAACTGAGCAAAATCGGCGATTCTGTGCACGAAACACACGTTTTGTGCCACGACAGGGCAAAAGCGGCGATTCTGTGCACGAAACGCGGGTTTTGCGCCAAAAGCAGCAATGCGGTGCGTGAAACGCACGTTTTGTGCCAAAACTGAGCAAAAGCGGTGATTCTGTGCACGAAACGCACGTTTTGTGCCAAAAGGAGCAATTCGGTGCGTGAAAAGCCCGTCTTGTGCCAGAACTGAGCAAAAGCGGCGATTCTGTGCACGAAAATCACGCTTTGTGCCAATAATGAGCAAAAGCCGCGAATCTGTGCACGAAACGCACGCTTTGTGCCAAACTGAACGAAAGCGGTGATTCTGTGCACGAAACGGACGTTTTGTATCAAAACTGAACGAAAGCGGCGACCCTGTGCGTGAAACGCACGTTTTGTGCCAAGACTGAGCAAACGCGGAGATTCTGTGCACGAAATGCCGGTTTTGTGCCAAAACTGATCAAAAGCGGCGATTCTGTCCACGAAACGCGGGTTTTGTGCCAAAAGGACCAATTCGGAGCGTGAAACGCACGTTTTGTGCCCAAACTGAACGAAAGCGGCGATTCTGTGCACAAAACGCGGGTTTTGTGACAAAACTGAGCAAAGCGGCTATTCTGTGCACGATACGCGGGTTTTGAGCAAAAACTGAGCAAAAGCGGCGATTCTGTGCACGAAACGCAAGTTTTGTGCAAAAACTGAGCAAAAGCGGTGATTCTGTGCCCGAAACGCAGGTGTTGAACTAAAAGGAGCAATTCGGTGCGTGAAACGCACGTCTTGTGCCAGAACTGAGCAAAAACGGCGATTCGCTGCACGAAAATCACGCTTTGTGCCAATAATGAGCAAAAGCGGTGAATCTGTGCACGAAACGCACGCTTTGTGCCAAAACTGAACGAAAGCGGTGATTCTGTGCCCGAAACGCACGTTTTGTGCCACGACTGAGCAAAAGCGGCTATTCTGTGCACGAAACGCCGGCTTTGTGCCAAAACTGAGCAAAAGCGGCGATTCTGTGCTCGAAACGCACGTTTTGTGGCAAAACTGAGCAAAAGTAGCGATTCTGTGCACGAAACGCACGTTTTGTGCCAAAACTGAGCAAAAGTGGCGATTCTGTGCACGAAATGCGGGTTTTGTGCCAAAACTGATCAAAAGCGGCGATTCTGTGCACGAAACGCGGGTTTTGTGCCAAAAGGACCAATTCGGAGCGTGAAACGCACGTTTTGTGCCCAAACTGAACGAAAGCGGCGATTCTGTGCACGAAACGCGGGTTTTGTGACAAAACTGAGCAAAGCGGCTATTCTGTGCACGATACGCGGGTTTTGAGCAAAAACTGAGCAAAAGCGGCGATTCTGTGCACGAAACGTACGTTTTGTGCCAAAACTGAGCAAAATCGGCGATTCTGTGCACGAAACGCACGTTTTGTGCCACGACAGGGCAAAAGCGGCGATTCTGTGCACGAAACGCGGGTTTTGCGCCAAAAGCAGCAATGCGGAGCGTGAAACGCACGTTTTGTGCCAAAACTGAGCAAAAGCGGTGATTCTGTGCACGAAACGCACGTTTTGTGCCAAAAGGAGCAATTCGGTGCGTGAAAAGCCCGTCTTGTGCCAGAACTGAGCAAAAGCGGCGATTCTGTGCACGAAAATCACGCTTTGTGCCAATAATGAGCAAAAGCCGCGAATCTGTGCACGAAACGCACGCTTTGTGCCAAACTGAACGAAAGCGGTGATTCTGTGCACGAAACGGACGTTTTGTGTCAAAACTGAACGAAAGCGGCGACCCTGTGCGTGAAACGCACGTTTTGTGCCAAGACTGAGCAAACGCGGAGATTCTGTGCACTAAACGCGGGTTTTGTGCCGGAACTGAGCAAAAGCGGCGATTCTGCGCACGATGCGCACGTTTTGTACCCAAAGGAGCAATTCGGTGTGTGAAACGCACGTTCTGTGGCAATACAGAGAAAAAGCGGTGATTCTGTGCACGATACGCACGGTTTGTGCCAATGATGAGCAAAAGCGGCGATTCTGTGCACGAAACGCACGGTTTGTGCCAATAATGAGCAAAAGGGTTGATTCTGTGCACGAAACGCGGGTTTTGTGCTAAAACGGAGCAAAAGCGGCGATTCTGTGCACGAAACGCGGGTTTTGTGCAAAAACTGAACAAAAGCGGCGATTCTGCGCACGAAACGCCCGTATTGTGCCAATAATGAGCAAAAGCGTTAATTCTGTGCACGAAACGCACGTTTTGTGCCAAAACTGAACGAAAGCGGCGATTCTGTGCACGAAACGCGGGTTTTGTGCCAAAACTGAACGAAAGCGGCTATTCTGTGCACGAAGCGCACGTTTCGTGCCCAAAGGAGCAATTCGGTGTGTGAAACTCACGTTTTGTGCCAAAACGGAGCAAAAGCGGCGATTATGTGCACGAAACGCGGGTTTTGTGCCAAACCTTACAAAAGCGGCGATTCTGTGCGTGAAACGAACGTTTTGTGCCAAAACTGAGCAAAAGCGGCGATTCTGAGCACGAAACGCATGTTTTGAGCCAAAACCGAGCAAAAGCGGCGATTCTGGGCACGAAACGCACGTTTTGTGCCAAAAGGAGCAATTCGGAGCGTAAAACGCACGTTTTGTGCCAAAACTGAACGAAAGCGGTGATTCTGTGCACGAAACGCTCGTTTTGTGCCAAAACTGAACGAAAGCGGCGATTCTGTGCACGAAACGCGGGTTTTGTGCCAAAACTTACAAAAGCGGCGATTCTGTGCACAAGACGCACGTTTTGTGCCAAAACTGAACGAAAGCGGCGATTCTGTGCACGAAACGCGGGTTTTGTGCCAAAACTGAACGAAAGCGGCGATTCTGTGCACGAAACGCCTGTTTTGTACCAGACCTGAGCAAAAGCGGCGATTCTGTGCACGAAACGCACGTTTTGTGCCAAAACAGAGCAAAAGCTGCGATTCTGTGCACGAAACGCACGTTTTGTGTCAATAATGAGCAAAAGCGGTGATTCTGTGCTCGAAACGCACGCTTTGTGCCAAAACTGAACGAAAGCGGCGATTCTGTGCACGAAGCGCACGTTTTGTGCCCAACGGAGCAATTCGGTGTGTGAAACGCACGTTTTGTGCCAAAACGGAGCAAAAGCGGCGATTCTGTGCACGAAACGCGGGTTTTGTGACAAAACTGAGCAAAAGCGGCTATTCTGTGCACGAAACGCGGGTTTTGTGCAAAAGCTGAGCAACAGCGGCGATTCTGGGCACGAAACGCACGTTTTGTGCCAAAAGGAGCAATTCGGTGCCTGAAACGCACGTATTGTGCAAAAACTGAACGAAAGCGGCGATTCTGTGCACGAAACGCGGGTTTTGTGACAAAAGCAGCAATTCGGTGCTTGAAACGCACGTATTGTGCAAAAACTGATCAAAAGCGGCGATTCTGTGCCCGAAACGCACGTTTTGTGCCAAAACTGAACGAAAGCGGCGATCTGTGCACGAAACGCACGATTTGTGCCAAAACTGGACGAAAGCGGTGATCCTGTGCACGAAACGCACGTTTTGTGCCAAAACTGAACGAAAGCGGCGATGCTGTGCACGAAGCGCACGTTTTGTGCCAAAACTGAGCCAAAGCGGCGATTCCGTGCACGAAACGCGGGTTTGTGCCAAAACTGAGCAAAAGCAGCGATTCTGTGCACGAAACGCGGGTTTTGTGCCAAAAGGAGCAATTCGGTGCTTGAAACGCACGTATTGTGCAAAAACTGAACGAAAGCGGCGATTCTGTGCACGAAACGCGGGTTTTGTGACAAAACTGAGCAAAAGCGGCGATTCTGTGCACGAAACGCGGGTTTTGTGCAAAAGCTGAGCAAAAGCGGCGATTCTGTGCACGAAGCGCACGTTTTGTGCCAAAACGGAGCAAAAGCGGCGATTCCGTGCACGAAACGCGGGTTTTGTGCCAATACTGAGCAAAAGCGGCGATTCTGTGCACGAAACGCACGTTTTGTGCCAACACTGAGCAAAAGTGACGATTCTGTGCACGAAACGCGGGTTTTGAGACAAAACTGAGCAAAAGCGGCGATTCTGAACACGAAACGCGGGTTTTGTGCAAAAACGGAGCAAAAGCGGCGATTCTGGGCACGAAACGCACGTTTTGTTCCAAAACTGAACGAAAGCGGCGATTCTGTGCACAAAACGCTGGTTTTGTGCCAAAAGCAGCAATTCGGTGCGTGAAACGCACGTTTTGTGGCAAAACTGAGCAAAAGCGGCGATTCTGTGCACGAAACGCGGGTTTTGTGACAAAACTGAGCAAAAGCGGCTATTCTGTGCACGAAACGCGGGTTTTGTGCCAAAACGGAGCAAAAGCGGCGATTCCGTGCACGAAACGCGGGTTTTGTGCCAAAACTGAGCAAAAGCGGCGATTCTGTGCACGAAACGCCCGTTTTGTGCCAATAATGCGCAAAAACGGCGATTCTGTACACGAAAATCACGCTTTGTGCCAATAACGAGCAAAAGCGGTGAATCTGTGCACGAAACGCACGCTTTGTGCCAACACTGAGCAAAAGTGACGATTCTGTGCACGAAACGCACGTTTTGTGTCAATAATGAGCAAAAGCGGCGAATCTGTGCACGAAACGCACGTATTGAGCAAAAACTGATCAAAAGAGGCGATTCTTTGCACGAAACGCACGTTTTGTGCAAAAACTGAGCAAAAGCGGTGATTCTGTGCCCGAAACGCAGGTTTTGTGCCAAAACTGAACGAGAGCGGCGATTCTGTGCACGAAGCGCACGTTTTGTGCCAAAACGGAGCAAAAGCGGCGATTCTGTGCACGAAACGCGGGTTTTGTACCAAAACTGAGCAAAAGCGGCGATTCTGTGCACGAATTGCGGGTTTTGTGCCAAAACTGAGCAAAAGCGGTGATCCTGTGCACGAAACGCTCGTTTTGTGCCAAAACTGAACGAAAGCGGCGATTCTGTGCACGAAGCGCACGTTTTGTGCCAAAACTGAGCAAAAGCGGCGATTCTGTGCACGAAACGCCCGTTTTGTGCCAATAATGAGCAAAAGCGTTGATTCTGTGCACGAAACGCACGTTTTGTGCCAATACTGAACGAAAGCGGCGATTCTGTGCACGAAACGCGGGTGTTGTGCCAAAACTGAGCAAAGCGGCTATTCTGTGCACGATACGCGGGTTTTGAGGAGAAACTGAGCAAAAGAGGAGATTCTGTGCACGAAACGCACGTTTTGTGCCAAAAGGAGCAATTCGGTACGTGAAACGCACGTTTTGTGCCAAAACTTTGCGAAAGCGGCGATTCTGTGCACGAAACGCGGGTTTTGTGCAAAAACTGAGCAAAAACGGCGATTCTGTACACGAAAATCACGCTTTGTGCCAATAATGAGCAAAAGCGGTGAATCTGTGCACGAAACGCACGCTTTGTGCCAAAACTGAACGAAAGCGGCGATTCTGGGCACGAAACGCACGTTTTGTACCAATAATGAGCAAAAGCGGTGATTCTGTGCCCGAAACGCAGGTCTTGTGCCAAAACTGAACGAGAGCGGCGATTCTGTGCACGAAGCGCACGTTTTGTGCCAAAACGGAGCAAAAGCGGCGATTCTGTGCACGAAACGCACGTATTGAGCAAAAACTGATCAAAAGAGGCGATTCTGTGCACGAAACGCACGTTTTGTGCAAAAACTGAGCCAAAGCGGTGATTCTGTGCCCGAAACGCAGGTTTTGTGCCAAAACTGAGCAAAACCGGCGATTCTGAGCAGGATACGCACGCTTTGAGCCAAAACCGAGCAAAAGCGGCGATTCTGTGCACGAAACGCGGGTTTTGTGCAAAAACTGAGCAAAAGCGGCGATTCTGTGCACGAAACGCCCGTTTTGTGCCAATAATGCGCAAAAACGGCGATTCTGTACACGAAAATCACGCTTTGTGCCAATAATGAGCAAAAGCGGTGAATCTGTGCACGAAACGCACGCTTTGTGCCAAAACTGAACGAAAGCGGTGATTCTGTGCACGAAACGCACGTTTTCTGCCAAAACTGAACGAAAGCGGCGATTCTGGGCACGAAACGCACGTTTTGATCTAAAAGGAGCAATTCGGTGCGTGAAACGAACGTTTTGTGCCAAAACAGAGCAAAAGCGGCGATTCTGAGCACGAAACGCACGTTTTGAGCCAAAACCGGTCAAAAGCGGCGATTCTGGGCACGAAACGCACGTTCTGTGCCAAAAGGAGCAATTCGGAGCATGAAACGCACGTTTTGTGCCAAAACTGAGCAAAAGCAGCGATTCTGAGCTCGAAACGCACGTTTTGTAACAAAACTGAGCAAAAGCGGTGATTCAGTGCACGAAACGCCTGTTTTGTACCAGAACTGCGCAAAAGCGGCGATTCTGTGCACGAAACGCACGTTTTGTGCCAAAACAGAGCAAAAGCTGCGATTCTGTGCACGAAACGCACGTTTTGTGCCAAAAGGAGCTATTCGGTGTGTGAAACGCACGCTTTGTGCCAACACTGAGCAAAAGTGACGATTCTGTGCACGAAACGCACGTTTTGTGTCAATAATGAGCAAAAGCGGCGATTCTGTGCACGAAACGCACGTTTTGTGCCAAAACTGAACGAAAGCGGCGATTCTGGGCACGAAACGCACGTTTTGATCTAAAAGGAGCAATTCCGTGCGTGAAACGAACGTTTTGTGCCAAAACTGAGCAAAAGCGGCGATTCTGAGCAGGAATCGCACGTTTTGAGCGATAACCGAGCAAAAGCGGCGATTATGAGCAGGAAACGCACGTTTTGTGCCAACACTGAGCAAAAGCGGCGATTCTGAGCACGAAACGCACGTTTTGAGCCAAAACCGATCAAAAGCGGCGATTCTGGGCACGAAACGCGGGTTTTGTGCCAAAACTGAACGAAAGCGGCGATTCTGTGCACGAAGCGCACGTTTTGTGCCAAAACTGAACAAAAGCGGTGATTCTGGGCACGAAACGCACGTTTTGATCTAAAAGGAGCAATTCGGTGCGTGAAACGCACGTTTTGTGCAAAAACTGAGCAAAACCGGTGATTCTGTGCGTGAAACGCACGTCTTGTGCCAGAACTGAGCAAAAACGGCGATTCTGTGCACGAAAATCACGCTTTGTGCCAATAATGAGCAAAAGCGGTGAATCTGTGCACGAAACGCACGCTTTGTGCCAAAACTGAACGAAAGCGGCGATTCTGTGCACGCAGCGCACGTTTTGTGACAAAACGGAGCAAACGCGACGATGCTGTGCACGAAACGCGGGTTTTGTGACAAAAATGAGCAAAAGCGGTGATTCTGTGCCCGAAACGCACGATTTGTGCCAAGACTGAGCAAACGCGGCGATTCTGTGCACGAAGCGCACGTTTTGTGACAAAACGGAGCAATAGCGACGATTCTGTGCACGAAACGCACGTTTTGTGCCAAAACAGAGCAAAAGCTGCGATTCTGTGCACGAAACGCACGTTTTGTACCAATAATGAGCAAAAGCGGCGATTCTGTGCACGAAACGCACATCTTGTGCCAAAACGGAGCAAAAGCGGCGATTCTGTGCACGAAGCGCACGTTTTGTGCCAAAAGGAGCAATTCGGTGTGTGAAACGCACGCTTTGTGCCAAGACTGAGTAAAAGTGACGATTCTGTGCACGAAACGCATGGTTTGTGTCAATAATGAGCAAAAGCGGCGATTCTGTGCACGAAACGCACGTATTGAGCAAAAACTGATCAAAAGAGGCGATTCTGTGCACGAAACGCAAGTTTTGTGCAAAAACTGAGCAAAAGCGGTGATTCTGTGCCCGAAACGCAGGTGTTGAACTAAAAGGAGCAATTCGGTGCGTGAAACGCACGTCTTGTGCCAGAACTGAGCAAAAACGGCGATTCGCTGCACGAAAATCACGCTTTGTGCCAATAATGAGCAAAAGCGGTGAATCTGTGCACGAAACGCACGCTTTGTGCCAAAACTGAACGAAAGCGGTGATTCTTTGCCCGAAACGCACGTTTTGTGCCACGACTGAGCAAAAGCGGCTATTCTGTGCACGAAACGCCGGCTTTGTGCCAAAACTGAGCAAAAGCGGCGATTCTGTGCTCGAAACGCGGGTTTTGTGCCAAAAGCAGCAATTCGGTGCGTGAAACGCACGTTTTGTGGCAAAACTGAGCAAAAGTAGCGATTCTGTGCACGAAACGCGGGTTTTGTGACAAAACTGAGCAAAGCGGCTATTCTGTGCACGATACGCGGGTTTTGTGCCAAAACTGATCAAAAGCGGCGATTCTGTGCACGAAACGCGGGTTTTGTGCCAAAACTGAGCAAAATCGGCGATTCTGTGCACGAAACGCACGTTTTGTGCCACGACAGGGCAAAAGCGGCGATTCTGTGCACGAAACGCGGGTTTTGCGCCAAAAGCAGCAATGCGGTGCGTGAAACGCACGTTTTGTGCCAAAACTGAGCAAAAGCGGTGATTCTGTGCACGAAACGCACGTTTTGTGCCAAAAGGAGCAATTCGGTGCGTGAAAAGCCCGTCTTGTGCCAGAACTGAGCAAAAGCGGCGATTCTGTGCACGAAAATCACGCTTTGTGCCAATAATGAGCAAAAGCCGCGAATCTGTGCACGAAACGCACGCTTTGTGCCAAACTGAACGAAAGCGGTGATTCTGTGCACGAAACGGACGTTTTGCGTCAAAACTGAACGAAAGCGGCGACCCTGTGCGTGAAACGCACGTTTTGTGCCAAGACTGAGCAAACGCGGAGATTCTGTGCACGAAATGCGGGTTTTGTGCCAAAACTGATCAAAAGCGGCGATTCTGTGCACGAAACGCGGGTTTTGTGCCAAAAGGACCAATTCGGAGCGTGAAACGCACGTTTTGTGCCCAAACTGAACGAAAGCGGCGATTCTGTGCACAAAACGCGGGTTTTGTGACAAAACTGAGCAAAGCGGCTATTCTGTGCCCGATACGCGGGTTTTGAGCAAAAACTGAGCAAAAGCGGCGATTCTGTGCACGAAACGCAAGTTTTGTGCAAAAACTGAGCAAAAGCGGTGATTCTGTGCCCGAAACGCAGGTGTTGAACTAAAAGGAGCAATTCGGTGCGTGAAACGCACGTCTTGTGCCAGAACTGAGCAAAAACGGCGATTCGCTGCACGAAAATCACGCTTTGTGCCAATAATGAGCAAAAGCGGTGAATCTGTGCACGAAACGCACGCTTTGTGCCAAAACTGAACGAAAGCGGTGATTCTTTGCCCGAAACGCACGTTTTGTGCCACGACTGAGCAAAAGCGGCTATTCTGTGCACGAAACGCCGGCTTTGTGCCAAAACTGAGCAAAAGCGGCGATTCTGTGCTCGAAACGCACGTTTTGTGGCAAAACTGAGCAAAAGTAGCGATTCTGTGCACGAAACGCACGTTTTGTTCCAAAACTGAGCAAAAGTGGCGATTCTGTGCACGAAATGCGGGTTTTGTGCCAAAACTGATCAAAAGCGGCGATTCTGTGCACGAATCGCGGGTTTTGTGCCAAAAGGACCAATTCGGAGCGTGAAACGCACGTTTTGTGCCCAAACTGAACGAAAGCGGCGATTCTGTGCACGAAACGCGGGTTTTGTGACAAAACTGAGCAAAGCGGCTATTCTGTGCACGATACGCGGGTTTTGAGCAAAAACTGAGCAAAAGCGGCGATTCTGTGCACGAAACGTACGTTTTGTGCCAAAACTGAGCAAAATCGGCGATTCTGTGCACGAAACGCACGTTTTGTGCCACGACAGGGCAAAAGCGGTGATTCTGTGCACGAAACGGACGTTTTGTGTCAAAACTGAACGAAAGCGGCGACCCTGTGCGTGAAACGCACGTTTTGTGCCAAGACTGAGCAAACGCGGAGATTCTGTGCACTAAACGCGGGTTTTGTGCCGGAACTGAGCAAAAGCGGCGATTCTGCGCACGATGCGCACGTTTTGTACCCAAAGGAGCAATTCGGTGTGTGAAACGCACGTTCTGTGGCAATGCAGAGAAAAAGCGGTGATTCTGTGCACGATACGCACGGTTTGTGCTAATGATGAGCAAAAGCGGCGATTCTGTGCACGAAACGCACGGTTTGTGCCAATAATGAGCAAAAGGGTTGATTCTGTGCACGAAACGCGGGTTTTGTGCCAAAACTGAACGAAAGCGGCGATTCTGTGCACGAAGCGCACGTTTCGTGCCCAAAGGAGCAATTCGGTGTGTGAAACTCACGTTTTGTGCCAAAACGGAGCAAAAGCGGCGATTATGTGCACGAAACGCGGGTTTTGTGCCAAACCTTACAAAAGCGGCGATTCTGTGCGTGAAACGAACGTTTTGTGCCAAAACTGAGCAAAAGCGGCGATTCTGAGCACGAAACGCATGTTTTGAGCCAAAACCGAGCAAAAGCGGCGATTCTGGGCACGAAACGCACGTTTTGTGCCAAAAGGAGCAATTCGGAGCGTAAAACGCACGTTTTGTGCCAAAACTGAACGAAAGCGGTGATTCTGTGCACGAAACGCTCGTTTTGTGCCAAAACTGAACGAAAGCGGCGATTCTGTGCACGAAACGCGGGTTTTGTGCCAAAACTTACAAAAGCGGCGATTCTGTGCACAAGACGCACGTTTTGTGCCAAAACTGAACGAAAGCGGCGATTCTGTGCACGAAACGCGGGTTTTGTGCCAAAACTGAACGAAAGCGGCGGTTCTGTGCACGAAACGCCTGTTTTGTGCCAGACCTGAGCAAAAGCGGCGATTCTGTGCACGAAACGCACGTTTTGTGCCAAAACAGAGCAAAAGCTGCGATTCTGTGCACGAAACGCACGTTTTGTGTCAATAATGAGCAAAAGCGGTGATTCTGTTCTCGAAACGCACGCTTTGTGCCAAAACTGAACGAAAGCGGCGATTCTGTGCACGAAGCGCACGTTTTGTGCCCAACGGAGCAATTCGGTGTGTGAAACGCACGTTTTGTGCCAAAACGGAGCAAAAGCGGCGATTCTGTGCACGAAACGCACGTTTTGTGCCAAAAGGAGCAATTCGGTGCGTGAAAAGCCCGTCTTGTGCCAGAACTGAGCAAAAGCGGCGATTCTGTGCACGAAAATCACGCTTTGTGCCAATAATGAGCAAAAGCCGCGAATCTGTGCACGAAACGCACGCTTTGTGCCAAACTGAACGAAAGCGGTGATTCTGTGCACGAAACGGACGTTTTGTGTCAAAACTGAACGAAAGCGGCGACCCTGTGCGTGAAACGCACGTTTTGTGCCAAGACTGAGCAAACGCGGAGATTCTGTGCACTAAACGCGGGTTTTGTGCCGGAACTGAGCAAAAGCGGCGATTCTGCGCACGATGCGCACGTTTTGTACCCAAAGGAGCAATTCGGTGTGTGAAACGCACGTTCTGTGGCAATACAGAGAAAAAGCGGTGATTCTGTGCACGATACGCACGGTTTGTGCTAATGATGAGCAAAAGCGGCGATTCTGTGCACGAAACGCACGGTTTGTGCCAATAATGAGCAAAAGGGTTGATTCTGTGCACGAAACGCGGGTTTTGTGCTAAAACGGAGCAAAAGCGGCGATTCTGTGAACGAAACGCGGGTTTTGTGCAAAAACTGAGCAAAAGCGGCGATTCTGCGCACGAAACGCCCGTATTGTGCCAATAATGAGCAAAAGCGTTAATTCTGTGCACGAAACGCACGTTTTGTGCCAAAACTGAACGAAAGCGGCGATTCTGTGCACGAAACGCGGGTTTTGTACCAAAACTGAACGAAAGCGGCGATTCTGTGCACGAAGCGCACGTTTCGTGCCCAAAGGAGCAATTCGGTGTGTGAAACTCACGTTTTGTGCCAAAACGGAGCAAAAGCGGCGATTATGTGCACGAAACGCGGGTTTTGTGCCAAACCTTACAAAAGCGGCGATTCTGTGCGTGAAACGAACGTTTTGTGCCAAAACTGAGCAAAAGCGGCGATTCTGAGCACGAAACGCATGTTTTGAGCCAAAACCGAGCAAAAGCGGCGATTCTGGGCACGAAACGCACGTTTTGTGCCAAAAGGAGCAATTCGGAGCGTAAAACGCACGTTTTGTGCCAAAACTGAACGAAAGCGGTGATTCTGTGCACGAAACGCTCGTTTTGTGCCAAAACTGAACGAAAGCGGCGATTCTGTGCACGAAAC
Source organism: Stelis phaeoptera (assembly GCA_943735885.1). Classification (NCBI taxonomy): domain Eukaryota; kingdom Metazoa; phylum Arthropoda; class Insecta; order Hymenoptera; family Megachilidae; genus Stelis; species Stelis phaeoptera. The sequence goes on from CALSEM010000075.1 coordinate 186,356, forward strand.
GCGGGTTTTGTGCCAAAACTTACAAAAGCGGCGATTCTGTGCACAAGACGCACGTTTTGTGCCAAAACTGAACGAAAGCGGCGATTCTGTGCACGAAGCGCACGTTTTGTGCCCAACGGAGCAATTCGGTGTGTGAAACGCACGTTTTGTGCCAAAACGGAGCAAAAGCGGCGATTCTGTGCACGAAACGCGGGTTTTGTGACAAAACTGAGCAAAAGCGGCGATTCTGTGCACGAAACGCGGGTTTTGTGCAAAAGCTGAGCAACAGCGGCGATTCTGGGCACGAAACGCACGTTTTGTGCCAAAAGGAGCAATTCGGTGCCTGAAACGCACGTATTGTGCAAAAACTGAACGAAAGCGGCGATTCTGTGCACGAAACGCGGGTTTTGTGACAAAAGCAGCAATTCGGTGCTTGAAACGCACGTATTGTGCAAAAACTGATCAAAAGCAGCAATTCGGTGCTTGAAACGCACGTATTGTGCAAAAACTGATCAAAAGCGGCGATTCTGTGCCCGAAACGCACGTTTTGTGCCAAAACAGAACGAAAGCGGCGATCTGTGCACGAAACGCACGATTTGTGCCAAAACTGGACGAAAGCGGTTATCCTGTGCACGAAACGCACGTTTTGTGCCAAAACTGAACGAAAGCGGCGATTCTGTGCACGAAGCGCACGTTTTGTGCCAAAACGGAGCCAAAGCGGCGATTCCGTGCACGAAACGCGGGTTTTGTGCCAAAACTGAGCAAAAGCAGCGATTCTGTGCACGAAACGCGGGTTTTGTGCCAAAAGGAGCAATTCGGTGCTTGAAACGCACGTATTGTGCAAAAACTGAACGAAAGCGGCGATTCTGTGCACGAAACGCGGGTTTTGTGACAAAACTGAGCAAAAGCGGCGATTCTGTGCACGAAACGCGGGTTTTGTGCAAAAGCTGAGCAAAAGCGGCGATTCTGTGCACGAAGCGCACGTTTTGTGCCAAAACGGAGCAAAAGCGGCGATTCCGTGCACGAAACGCGGGTTTTGTGCCAATACTGAGCAAAAGCGGCGATTCTGTGCACGAAACGCACGTTTTGTGCCAACACTGAGCAAAAGTGACGATTCTGTGCACGAAACGCGGGTTTTGAGACAAAACTGAGCAAAAGCGGCGATTCTGTACACGAAACGCGGGTTTTGTGCAAAAACGGAGCAAAAGCGGCGATTCTGGGCACGAAACGCACGTTTTGTTCCAAAACTGAACGAAAGCGGCGATTCTGTGCACAAAACGCGGGTTTTGTGCCAAAAGCAGCAATTCGGTGCGTGAAACGCACGTTTTGTGGCAAAACTGAGCAAAAGCGGCGATTCTGTGCACGAAACGCGGGTTTTGTGACAAAACTGAGCAAAAGCGGCGATTCTGTGCACGAAGCGCACGTTTTGTGCCAAAACTGAACAAAAGCGGTGATTCTCGGCACGAAACGCACGTTTTGATCTAAAAGGAGCAATTCGGTGCGTGAAACGCACGTTTTGTGCAAAAACTGAGCAAAACCGGTGATTCTGTGCGTGAAACGCACGTCTTGTGCCAGAACTGAGCAAAAACGGCGATTCTGTGCACGAAAATCACGCTTTGTGCCAATAATGAGCAAAACCGGTGAATCTGTGCACGAAACGCACGCTTTGTGCCAAAACTGAACGAAAGCGGCGATTCTGTGCACGCAGCGCACGTTTTGTGACAAAACGGAGCAAACGCGACGATGCTGTGCACGAAACGCGGGTTTTGTGACAAAAATGAGCAAAAGCGGTGATTCTGTGCCCGAAACGCACGATTTGTGCCAAGACTGAGCAAAAGCGGCGATTCTGTGCACGAAGCGCACGTTTTGTGACAAAACGGAGCAATAGCGACGATTCTGTGCACGAAACGCACGTTTTGTGCCAAAACAGAGCAAAAGCTGCGATTCTGTGCACGAAACGCACGTTTTGTACCAATAATGAGCAAAAGCGGCGATTCTGTGCACGAAACGCACATCTTGTGCCAAAACGGAGCAAAAGCGGCGATTCTGTGCACGAAGCGCACGTTTTGTGCCAAAAGGAGCAATTCGGTGTGTGAAACGCACGCTTTGTGCCAAGACTGAGTAAAAGTGACGATTCTGTGCACGAAACGCATGGTTTGTGTCAATAATGAGCAAAAGCGGCGATTCTGTGCACGAAACGCACGTATTGAGCAAAAACTGATCAAAAGAGGCGATTCTGTGCACGAAACGCAAGTTTTGTGCAAAAACTGAGCAAAAGCGGTGATTCTGTGCCCGAAACGCAGGTGTTGAACTAAAAGGAGCAATTCGGTGCGTGAAACGCACGTCTTGTGCCAGAACTGAGCAAAAACGGCGATTCGCTGCACGAAAATCACGCTTTGTGCCAATAATGAGCAAAAGCGGTGAATCTGTGCACGAAACGCACGCTTTGTGCCAAAACTGAACGAAAGCGGTGATTCTGTGCCCGAAACGCACGTTTTGTGCCACGACTGAGCAAAAGCGGCTAATCTGTGCACGAAACGCCGGCTTTGTGCCAAAACTGAGCAAAAGCGGCGATTCTGTGCTCGAAACGCACGTTTTGTGGCAAAACTGAGCAAAAGTAGCGATTCTGTGCACGAAACGCTCGTTTTGTGCCAAAACTGAGCAAAAGTGGCGATTCTGTGCACGAAATGCGGGTTTTGTGCCAAAACTGATCAAAAGCGGCGATTCTGTGCACGAAACGCGGGTTTTGTGCTGAAACGGAGCAAAAGCGGCGATTCTGTGCACGAAACGCGGGTTTTGTGCAAAAACTGAGCAAAAGCGGCGATTCTGCGCACGAAACGCCCGTATTGTGCCAATAATGAGCAAAAGCGTTAATTCTGTGCACGAAACGCACGTTTTGTGCCAAAACTGAACGAAAGCGGCGATTCTGTGCACGAAACGCGGGTTTTGTGCCAAAACTGAACGAAAGCGGCGATTCTGTGCACGAAACGCCTGTTTTGTGCCAGACCTGAGCAAAAGCGGCGATTCTGTGCACGAAACGCACGTTTTGTGCCAAAACAGAGCAAAAGCTGCGATTCTGTGCACGAAACGCACGTTTTGTGTCAATAATGAGCAAAAGCGGTGATTCTGTGCTCGAAACGCACGCTTTGTGCCAAAACTGAACGAAAGCGGCGATTCTGTGCACGAAGCGCACGTTTTGTGCCCAACGGAGCAATTCGGTGTGTGAAACGCACGTTTTGTGCCAAAACGGAGCAAAAGCGGCGATTCTGTGCACGAAACGCGGGTTTTGTGACAAAACTGAGCAAAAGCGGCGATTCTGTGCACGAAACGCGGGTTTTGTGCAAAAGCTGAGCAACAGCGGCGATTCTGGGCACGAAACGCACGTTTTGTGCCAAAACTGGACGAAAGCGGTGATCCTGTGCACGAAACGCACGTTTTGTGCCAAAACTGAACGAAAGCGGCGATTCTGTGCACGAAGCGCACGTTTTGTGCCAAAACTGAGCCAAAGCGGCGATTCCGTGCACGAAACGCGGGTTTTGTGCCAAAACTGAGCAAAAGCAGCGATTCTGTGCACGAAACGCGGGTTTTGTGCCAAAAGGAGCAATTCGGTGCTTGAAACGCACGTATTGTGCAAAAACTGAACGAAAGCGGCGATTCTGTGCACGAAACGCGGGTTTTGTGCAAAAGCTGAGCAAAAGCGGCGATTCTGTGCACGAAGCGCACGTTTTGTGCCAAAACGGAGCAAAAGCGGCGATTCCGTGCACGAAACGCGGGTTTTGTGCCAATACTGAGCAAAAGCGGCGATTCTGTGCACGAAACGCACGTTTTGTGCCAACACTGAACGAAAGCGGCGATTCTGTGCACGAAACGCACGCTTTGTGCCAAAACTGAACGAAAGCGGTGATCCTGAGCACGAAACGCACGTTTTGTGCCAAAACTGAACGAAAGCGGCGATTCTGTGCACGAAACGCGGGCTTTGTGCCAAAACTGAACGAAAGCGGCGATTCTGTGCACGAAACGCGGGTTTTGTGCCAAAAGCAGCAATTCGGTGCTTGCAACGCACGTATTGTGCAAAAACTGATCAAAAGCGGCATTCTGTGCACGAAACGCACGTTTTGTGCCAAAACTGAACGAAAGCGGCGATTCTGTGCACGAAACGCACACATTGTGCCAAAACTGAACGAAAGCGATGATCCTGTGCACGAAACGCACGTTTTGTGCCGGAACTGAACGAAGGCGGCGATTCTGTGCACGAAGCGCACGTTTTGTGCCAAAACTGAGTAAAAGCGGTGATTCTGTGCACGAAGCGCACGTTTTGTGTCAAAATGAGCAATTCGGATCATGAAACGCACGCTTTGTGCCAAAACTGAGCAAAAGCGGCGATTCTGAGTAGGAAACGCACGTTTTGTGCAAAGACTGAGCAATAGCGGCGATTCTGTGCACGAAACGCACGGTTTGTGCCAATAATGGGCAAAAGCGGTGATTCTGTGCACGAAACGCACGTTTTGTGCCAAAAGGAGCAATTCGATGTGTGAAACGCACGTCTTGTGCCAAAACTGAGCAAAAGCGGCGATTCTGTGCACGAAGCACACGTTTTTTGCCAAAACTGAGCAAAGGCGGCGATTCTGAGCACGAAACGCGGGTTTTGTGTCAAAACTGAGCAAAAGCGGCGATTCTGATCACGAAACTTACGTTTTGTGCCAATAATGCGGAAAAGCGGTGATTCTGTGCACGAAACGCGCGTTTCGTGCCAAAACTGAACGAAAGCGGCGATTCTGTGCACGAAACGCGGGTTTTGTGACAAAACTGAGCAAAAGCGGCAATTCTGTGCACGAAACGCGAGTTTTGTGCCAAAAGGAGCAATTCGGAGCGTGAAACGCACGATTTGTGCTAAAACTGAGCAAAAGCGGCGATTCTGAGCACGGAACGCACGTTTTGTGCCAAAACTGAGCAAAAGCGGCGCTTCTCTGCACGAAGCGAACGTTTTGTGCCTAAACTGAGCAAAAGCGGCGATTCTGTGCACTAAACGCGGGTTTTGTGCCAAAACTGAGCAAAAGCGGCGATTCTGTGCACTAAACGCGGGTTTTGTGTCAAAACTGAGCAAAAGCGGCGATTCTGCGAACGAAACGCGAGTTTTGTGCCAAAACTGAGCGAAAGCGCCGATTTTGTGCACGAAACGGACGTTTTGTGCCAATAATGAGCAAAAGCGTTGATTCTGTGCACGAAACGCGCGTTTCGTGCCAAAACTGAACGAAAGCGGCGATTCTATGCACGAAACGCGGGTTTTGTGCCAAAACTGAGCAAAAGCGGCGCGTCTCTGCACGAAGCTTACGTTTTGTGCCTAAACTGAGCAAAAGCGGCGATTCTGTGCACTAAACGCGGGTTTTGTGCCAAAACTGAGCAAAAGCGGCGATTCTGTGAACGAACCGCGAGTTTTGTGCCAAAAGGAGCAATTCGGAGCGTGAAACGCACGATTTGTGCTAAAACTGAGCAAAAGCGGCGATTCTGTGCACGAAACGCGAGTTTTGTGCCAAAAGGAGCAATTCGGATCGTGAAACGCACGTTTTGTGCCAACACTCAGCAAAAGTGACGATACTGTGCACGAAACGCTCGTTTTGTGCAAAAACTGAGCAAAAGCGGCGATTATGTGCATGACGCGCACGTTTTGTGCCAATAGAAGCAATTCTGCGCACGAAACGCACGTTTTGTGCCAAAACGGAGCAAAAGCGGCGATTCTGTGCACGAAACGCTGGTTTTGTGCCAAAACTGAGCAAAAGCGGCGATTCTGTGCACGAAACGCACGTTTTGTGCCAAAACTGAACGAAAGCGGCGATTCTGGGCACGAAACGCACGTTTTGAGACAAAAGGAGCAATTCGGTGCGTGGAACGCACGTTTTGTGCCAATAATGAGCAAACGCGGTAATTCTGTGCACGAAACGTGGGTTTTGAACCAAAACTGAGCAAAAGCGGCGCTTCTCTGTACGAAACGCACGTTTTGTGCCAAAACTGAACGAAAGCGGCGATCTGTGCACGAAACGCACGCTTTGTGCCAAAACTGAACGAAAGCGGTGATCCTGTGCACGAAACGCACGTTTTGTGCCAAAACTGAACGAAAGCGGTGACTCTGTGCACGAAACGCACGTTTTGTGCCAATACTGAGCAAAAGCGGCGATTCTGTGCACGAAGCGCACGTTTTGTGCCAAAACTGAGTAAAAGCGGTGATTCTGTGCCCGAAACGCACGTCTTGTGCCAACACTGAGCAAAAGTGACGATTGTGAGCACGAAACGCACGTTTTGTGAAAAAACCCGCGTTTCGTGCACAGAATCGTCACTTTTGCTCAGTGTTGGCACAAAACGTGCGTTTCGTGCACAGAATCGCCGCTTTTGCTCAGTATTGGCACAAAACGTGCGTTTCGTGCACAGAGTCACCGCTTTCGTTCAGTTTTGGCACAAAACGGGCGTTTCGTGCACAGGATCACCGCTTTCGTTCAGTTTTGGCACAAAGCGTGCGTTTCGTGCACAGATCGCCGCTTTCGTTCAGTTTTGGCACAAAACGTGCGTCTCGTACAGAGAAGCGCCGCTTTTGCTCAGTTTTGGTTCAAAACCCACGTTTCGTGCACAGAATTACCGCGTTTGCTCATTATTGGCACAAAACGTGCATTTCGTGCACAGAATCGCCGCTTTTGCTTAGTTTTGGCACAAAACGTGCGTTCCACGCACCGAATTGCTCCTTTTGTCTCAAAACGTGCGTTTCGTGCCCAGAATCGCCGCTTTCGTTCAGTTTTGGCACAAAACGTGCGTTTCGCGCCCAGAATCGCCGCTTTTGCTCAGTTTTTCCACAAAACGTGCGTTTCGTGCACAGAATCACCGCTTTTGGTCATTATTGGCACAAAACGTGCGTTTCGTGCACAGAATCGCCGCTTTCGTTCAGTTTTGGCACAAAACGTGCGTTTCGTGCACAGAATCACCGCTTTTCCTCATTATTGTCACAAAACGTACGTTTCGTGCACAGAATCGCCGCTTTTGCTCAGTTTTGGCACAAAACGTGCGTTTCACGCACAGAATTGCTCCTTTTGGCACAAAACGTACGTTTCACACTCCGAATTGCTCCTTTTGGCACAAATCGTGCGTTTCGTGCTCAGAATCGCCGCTTTTGCTCAGTTTTGGCACAAAGTGAGCGTTTCGTGCACAGAATCACCGCTTTTCCTCATTATTGTCACAAAACGTACGTTTCGTGCACAGAATCGCCGCTTTTGCTCAGTTTTGGCACAAAACGTGCGTTTCACGCACAGAATTGCTCCTTTTGGCACAAAACGTACGTTTCACACTCCGAATTGCTCCTTTTGGCACAAACCGTGCGTTTCGTGCACAGAATCACCGCTTTTGCCCATTATTGGCACAAACCGTGCGTTTCGTGCACAGAATCGTCGCTATTGCTCAGTCTTGGCATAAAACGTGCGTTTCCTACTCAGAATCGCCTCTTTTGCTCAGTTTTGGCACAAAGCGTGCGTTTCACGATCCGAATTGCTCCTTTTGACACAAAACGTGCCCTTCGTGCACAGAATCGCCGCTTTTGCTCAGTTTTGGCACAAAACCCGCGTTTAGTGCACAGAATCGCCGCTTTTGCTCAGTTTAGGCACAAAACGTGCGCTTCGTGCAGAGACGCGCCGCTTTTGCTCAGTTTTGGCACAAAACCCGCGTTTCGTGCACAGAATCGCCGCTTTCGTTCAGTTTTGGCACGAAACGCGCGTTTCGTGCACAGAATCAACGCTTTTGCTCATTATTGGCACAAAACGAACGTTTCGTGCACAAAATCGCCGCTTTCGCTCAGTTTTGGCACAAAACCCGCGTTTCGTGCACATAATCGCCGCTTTTGCTCAGTTTTGGCACAAAACCCGCGCTTCGTGCACAGAATCGCCGCACTTGCTCAGTTTTGGCACAAAACCCGCGTTCAGTGCACAGAATCGCAGCTTTTGCTCAGTTTTTGCACAAAACGTGTGTTTCGTGCACAGAATTCCCGCATTTGCTCAGCTCTGGCACAAAACGTGCGTTTCGTGCACAGAATTGCTGCCGCTTTTGCTCAGTTCATTCACATAACGTGCGTTTCGTGCACAGAATCGTCGCTTTTGCTCGGTTTGGCATAAAACGTGCGTTTCGTGCGCAGAATAGCTGCTTTTGGCACAAAACCACCGCTTCGTGCACAGCATCGCCGCTTTTGCTCAGTTTTTGCACAAAACGTGTGTTTCGTGCACAGAACTCCCGCATATGCTCAGTTCTGGCACAAAACGTGCGTTTCGTGCACAGAATCGCAGCTTTTGCTCAGTTCTGGCACATAACTTGCGTTTCGTGCACAGAACTCCCGCATATGCTCAGTTCTGGCACAAAACGTGCGGTTCGTGCACAGAATCGCAGCTTTTGTTCAGTTCTGGCACAAAACCCGCGTTTCGTCCACAGAATCGCCGCCTTTGTCAGTTTTGGCACAAATTGCGCGTTTCGTGCACAGAATCGCCGCTTTGGCTCAGTTTTGGAGCAAAACCCGCGTTTCGTGCACATAATCGCCGCTTTTGCTCAGCTTTGGCACAAAACCAGCGTTTCGGGCACAGATTCGCCGCTTTCGCTGAGTTTAGGCACAAAACGTGCGTTTCGTGCACAGAATCGCAGCTTCTGCTCAGTTTTTGCACAAAACGTGTGTTTCGTGCACAGAATTCCCGCATTTGCTCAGCTCTGGCACAAAACGTACGTTTCATGCACAGAATCGCAGATTTTGCTCAGTTCTGGCACATAACTTGCGTATCGTGCACAGAATTCCCGCTTCTGCTCAGTTTTGGCACAAAACGTGCGTTTTGTGCACAGAATCGTCGCTTTTGCTCAGTTATGACACAAAACGTGCGTCTTGTGCTCAGAATCGCCGCTTTTTCTCAGTTTTGGAACAAAACGTGCGATTCGTGCTCAGAATCGCCCCTTTTGCTCAGTTTTGGAACCAAACCCGCGTCTCGTGCAAGGAATCGCCGCTTTTGCTCAGTTCTGGCACAAAACGTGCGTTTCGTGCACAGAATCGCCGCATTTGCTTAGTTTTGGCACAAGACGTGCGTTTCGTGCACAGAATTGCCGCTTTTGCTCAGTTCATTCACATAACGTGCGTTTCGTACACAGAATCGTCGCTTTTGCTCGGTTTGGCATAAAACGTGCGTTTCGTGCGCAGAATTGCTCCTTTTGGCACAAAACGTGCGTTTCGTGCACTGAATCGCCGCTTTTGCTAAGTTTTGGCTCAAAACCCGCGTTTCGTGCACAGAATCGCCGCTTTTGTCTGTTCTTTCACAAAACCCGAGTATCGAGCACAGAATCGCCGCTTCTGCTCAGTTTTAGGACAAAACGTGCGATTCGTGAACAGAATCGCCGCTTTTGCTCAGTTTTGGCACAAAACGTGTGTTTTGTGCACAGAATCGTCGCTTTTGCTCAGTTTTGGAGCAAAACCCGCGTTTCGTGCACATAATCGCCGCTTTCGCTCAGTTTTGGCACAAAACCCGCGTTACGGGCACAGAATCGCCGCTTTTGCTCAGTTTTGGCACAAAACGTGCGTTTCGTGCTCTGGATCGCCGCTTTTGCTCAGTTTTGGCACAAAACGTGCGTTTCGTGCACAGAATCGCCACTTTCGCTCAGTTTAGGCACAAAACGTGCGTTGCGTGCACAGAATCGCAGCTTTTGCTCAGTTTTTGCACAAAACGTGTGTTTCGTGCACAGAATTCCCGCATTTGCTCAGCTCTGGCACAAAACGTACGTTTCGTGCACAGAATCGCAGATTTTGCTCAGTTCTGGCACATAACTTGCGTTTCGTGCACAGAATTCCCGCTTCTGCTCAGTTTTGGCACAAAACGTGCGTTTTGTGCACAGAATCGCCACTTTTGCTCAGTTTTGGCACAAAACGTGCGTTTTGTGCACAGAATCGCCACTTTTGCTCAGTTTTGGCACAATACCCGCGCTTCGTGCACAGAATCGCCGCTTTTGCTCAGTTTTGGCACAAAACGTGCGTTCCGTGCTCAGAATCGCCGCTTTTGCTCAGTTTTAGCACAAATCGTGCGTTTCACGCTCCGAATTGCTCCTTTTGGCACAAAACTCGCGTTTCGTGCACAGAATTGCCGCTTTTGCTCAGTTTTGTCACAAAACCCGCGTTTCGTGCACAGAATCGCCGCTTTCGTTCAGTTTTGGCACGAAACGCGCGTTTCGTGCACAGAATCACCGCTTTTCCGCATTATTGGCACAAAACGTAAGTTTCGTGATCAGAATCGCCGCTTTTGCTCAGTTTTGACACAAAACCCGCGTTTCGTGCTCAGAATCGCCGCCTTTGCTCAGTTTTGGCAAAAAACGTGTGCTTCGTGCACAGAATCGCCGCTTTTGCTCAGTTTTGGCACAAGACGTGCGTTTCACACATCGAATTGCTCCTTTTGGCACAAGACGTGCGTTTCGTGCACAGAATCACCGCTTTTGCCCATTATTGGCACAAACCGTGCGTTTCGTGCACAGAATCGCCGCTATTGCTCAGTCTTTGCACAAAACGTGCGTTTCCTACTCAGAATCGCCGCTTTTGCTCAGTTTTGGCACAAAGCGTGCGTTTCACGATCCGAATTGCTCATTTTGACACAAAACGTGCGCTTCGTGCACAGAATCGCCCCTTTTGCTCAGTTTTGGCACAAAACCCGCGTTTCGTGAACAGAATCGCCGCTTTTGCTCAGTTTTGGCACAAAACGTGCGTTTCGTACTCAGAATCGCCGCTTTTGCTCAGTTCATTCACATAACGTGCGTTTCGTACACAGAATCGTCGCTTTTGCTCGGTTTGGCATAAAACGTGCGTTTCGTGCGCAGAATTGCTCCTTTTGGCACAAAACGTGCGTTTCGTGCCCAGAATCGCCGCTTTTGCTCGGTTTTTGCACAAAACGTGTGTTTCGTGCACAGAATCACCGCTTTTGCTCATTATTGGCACAACACCCGCGTTTCGCGCACAGAATCGCCTCTTTCGTTCAGTTTTGGCACAAAACGTGCGTTTCGTGCACAGAATCACCGCTTTTGCTCAGTATTGGCTCAAAACGTGCGTTTCGTGCTCAGAACCGCCGCTGTTGATCAGTTTTGTCACAAAACCCGCGTTTCTTGCACAGAATCGCCGCTTTTGCTCAGTTTTGGCACAAAACCCGCGTTTCGTGCACAGAATCGCCTCTTTTGCTCAGTTTAGTCACAAAACGTGCGTTTCGTGCTCAGAATCGCCGCTTTTGCTCAGCTTTGGCACAAAACGTGCGCTTCGTACAGAGAAGCGCCGCTTTTGCTCAGTTTTGGTTCAAAACCCACGTTTCGTGCACAGAATCACCGCGTTTGCTCCTTATTGGCACAAAACGTGCATTTCGTGCACAGAATCGCCGCTTTTGCTTAGTTTTGGCACAAAACGTGCGTTTCACGCACCGAATTGCTCGTTTTGTCTCAAAACGTGCGTTTCGTGCCCAGAATCTCCGCTTTCGTTCAGTTTTGGCACAAAACGTGCGTTTCGTGCCCAGAATCGCCGCTTTTGCTCAGTTTTTCCACAAAACGTGCGTTTCGTGCACAGAATCGCCGCTTTCGTTCAGTTTTGGGACAAAACGTGCGTTTCGTGCACAGAATCACCGCTTTTCCTCATTATTGTCACAAAACGTACGTTTCGTGCACAGAATCGCCGCTTTTGCTCAGTTTTGGCACAAAACGTGCGTTTTGTGCACAGAATCGTCGCTTTTGCTCAGTTTTGGAGCAAAACCCGCGTTTCGTGCACATAATCGCCGCTTTTGCTCAGTTTTGGCACAAAACCCGCGTTTCGGGCACAGAATCGCCGCTTTTGCTCAGTTTTGGCACAAAACGTGCGTTTCGTGCTCAGAATCGCCGCTTTTGCTCAGTTTTGGCACAAAACCCGCGTTTCGTGCACAGAATCGCCGCTTTTGCTCCGTTTTGGCACAAAACGTGCGTTTCACACACCGAATTGCTCCTTTTGGCACAAAAAGTGCGTTTCGTGCTCAGAATCGCCGCTTTTGCTCAGTCTTGGCACAAAACGTGCGTTTCGTGCACAAAATCACCGCTTTTGCTCAGTTTTGGCACAAAACCCGCGTTTCTTGCACAGAATCGCCGCTTTTGCTCAGTTTTGGCACAAAACCCGCGTTTCGTGCACAGAATCGCCGCTTTTGCTCAGTTTAGTCACAAAACGTGCGTTTCGTGCTCAGAATCGCCGCTTTTGCTCAGCTTTGGCACAAAACGTGCGTTTCGTGCTCAGAATCGCCGCTTTTGCTCAGCTTTGGCACAAAACGTGCGCTTCGTGCAGAGAAGCGCCGCATTTGCTCAGTTTTGGTTCAAAACCCACGTTTCGTGCACCGAATCACCGCTTTTGCTCATTATTGGCACAAAACGTGCATTTCGTGCACAGAATCGCCGCTTTTGCTTAGTTTTTGCACAAAACGTGCGTTTCACGCACCGAATTGCTCGTTTTGTCTCAAAACGTGCGTTTCGTGCCCAGAATCTCCGCTTTCGTTCAGTTTTGGCACAAAACGTGCGTTTCGTGCACAGGATCGCCGCTTTCGTTCAATTTTGGCACGAAACGTGCGTTTCGTGCACAGAATCGCCGCTTTCGTTCAGTTTTGGGACAAAACGTGCGTTTCGTGCACAGAATCACCGCTTTTCCTCATTATTGTCACAAAACGTACGTTTCGTGCACAGAATCGCCGCTTTTGCTCAGTTTTGGCACAAAACGTGCGTTTTGTGCACAGAATCGTCGCTTTTGCTCAGTTTTGGAGCAAAACCCGCGTTTCGTGCACATAATCGCCGCTTTTGCTCAGTTTTGGCACAAAACCCGCGTTTCGGGCACAGAATCGCCGCTTTTGCTCAGTTTTGGCACAAAACGTGCGTTTCGTGCTCAGAATCGCCGCTTTTGCTCAGTTTTGGCACAAAACCCGCGTTTCGTGCACAGAATCGCCGCTTTTGCTCCGTTTTGGCACAAAACGTGCGTTTCACACACCGAATTGCTCCTTTTGGCTCAAAAAGTGCGTTTCGTGCTCAGAATCGCCGCTTTTGCTCAGCTTTGGCACAAAACGTGCGCTTCGTGCAGAGAAGCGCCGCATTTGCTCAGTTTTGGTTCAAAACCCACGTTTCGTGCACCGAATCACCGCTTTTGCTCATTATTGGCACAAAACGTGCATTTCGTGCACAGATTCGCCGCTTTTGCTTAGTTTTGGCACAAAACGTGCGTTTCACGCACCGAATTGCTCCTTTTGTCTCAAAACGTGCGTTTCGTGCCCAGAATCGCCGCTTATGTTCAGTTTTGGCACAAAACCCGCGTTTCGTGCACAGGATCGCCGCTTTCGTTCAGTTTTGGCACGAAACGTGCGTTTCGTGCACAGAATTACCGCTTTTCCTCATTATTGGCACAAAATGTACGTTTCGTGCACAGAATCGCCGCTTTTGTTCAGTTTTGTCACAAAACCCGCGTTTCGTGCACAGAATCGCCGCTTTTGCTCCGTTTTGGCACAAAACGTGCGTTTCACACACCGAATTGCTCCTTTTGGCACAAAAAGTGCGTTTCGTGCTCAGAATCGCCGCTTTTGCTCAGTCTTGGCACAAAACCCGCGTTTCGTGCACAGAATCACCGCTTTTGCTCATTATTGGCACAAAACATGCGTTTCGTGCACAGAATCGCAGCTTTTGCTTAGTTTTTGCACAAAACGTGTGTTTCGTGCACAGAATTCCCGCATTTGCTCAGCTCTGGCACAAAACGTGCGATTTGTGCACAGAATCGCCGCTTTTGCACAGTTTTGGCACAAAACGTGCGTTTCGTGCACCGAATAGCCGCTTTTGCTCAGTTTTTGCACAAAACGTTCCTTTCGTGCACGGAATCGCCGCCTATGCTCAGTTTTTGAACGTGTGTTTCGTGCACAAAATCGCCGCTTTTGCTCAGTTTTGGCACAAAACGTGCGTTTCGTGAGCAAAATCGCAGCTTTTGCTCAGTTTTGGCACAAAACGTGCGTTTCGTGCACAGAATCGCCGCTTTGGCTCAGTTTTGAAGCAAAACCCGCGTTTCGTGCACATAATCGCCGCTTTTGCTCAGTTTTGGCACAAAACCCGCGTTTCGGGCACAGAATCGCCGATTTTGCTCAGTTTTGGCACAAAACGTGCGTTTCGTGCTCAGAATCGCCGCTTTTGCTCAGTTTTTGCACAAAACCCGCGTTTCGTGCACATAATCGCCGCATTTGCTCAGTTTTGGCACAAAACCCGCGTTTCGTGCTCAGAATCGCCGCTTTTTCTCAGTTTTGGAACAAAACGTGCGATTCGTGCTCAGAATCGCCCCTTTTGCTCAGTTTTGGAACCAAACCCGCTTCTCGTGCAAGGAATCGCCGCTTTTGCTCAGTTCTGGCACAAAACGTGCGTTGCGTGCACAGAATCGCCGCTTTTGTCAGCATTGGCACAAAACGTGCGATTCATGCACAGAATCGCCGTTTTTGCACATTATTGGCACAAAACGGGCGTTGCGTGCACAGAATCGCCGCATTTGCTCAGTTTTGGCACAAAACGTGCGTTTCGTGAACAGAATCGCCGCTTCTGCTCAGTTTTGGCACAAAACTTGCGTTTCGTGCACAGAATCGCCGCATTTGCTCAGTTTTGGCACAAAACGTGCGTTTCGTGCACAGAATTGCTCCTTCTGGCACAAAACGTGCGTTTCGTGCACTGAATCGCCGCTTTTGCTCAGTTTTGGCATAAAACCCGCGTTTCGTGCACAGAATCGCCACTTTTGCTCAGTTTAGGCACAAAACGTGCGTTTCGTGCACAGAATCGCAGCTTTTGCTTAGTTTTTGCACAAAACGTGTGTTTCGTGCACAGAATTCCCGCATTTGCTCAGCTCTGGCACAAAACGTGCGATTTGTGCACAGAATCGCCGCTTTTGCACAGTTTTGGCACAAAACGTGCGTTTCGTGCACCGAATAGCCGCTTTTGCTCAGTTTTTGCACAAAACGTTCCTTTCGTGCACGGAATCGCCGCCTATGCTCAGTTTTTGAACGTGTGTTTCGTGCACAAAATCGCCGCTTTTGCTCAGTTTTGGCACAAAACGTGCGTTTCGTGAGCAGAATCGCAGCTTTTGCTCAGTTTTGGCACAAAACGTGCGTTTCGTGCACAGAATCGCCGCTTTGGCTCAGTTTTGAAGCAAAACCCGCGTTTCGTGCACATAAGCGCCGCTTTTGCTCAGTTTAGGCACAAAACCCGCGTTTCGGGCACAGAATCGCCGATTTTGCTCAGTTTTGGCACAAAACGTGCGTTTCGTGCTCAGAATCGCCGCTTTTGCTCAGTTTTGGCACAAAACGTGCGTTTCGTGCACAGAATCGCCGCTTTTGCTCAGTTTTTGCACAAAACGTGTGTTTCGTGCACAGAACTCCCGCATTTGCTCAGTTCTGGCACAAAACGTGCGTTTCGTGCCCAGAATCGCCGCTTGTGGTCAGTTTTGGCACAAAACGTGTGTTTTGTGCACAGAATCGTCGCTTTTGCTCAGTTTTGGAGCAAAACCCGCGTTTCGTGCACATAATCGCCGCATTTGCTCAGTTTTGGCACAAAACCCGCGTTTCGTGCTCAGAATCGCCGCTTTTTCTCAGTTTTGGAACAAAACGTGCGATTCGTGCTCAGAATCGCCCCTTTTGCTCAGTTTTGGAACCAAACCCGCGTCTCGTGCAAGGAATCGCCGCTTTTGCTCAGTTCTGGCACAAAACGTGCGTTGCGTGCACAGAATCTCCGCATTTGCTCAGTTTTGGCACAAAACGTGCGTTTCGTGCACAGAATTGCTCCTTCTGGCACAAAACGTGCGTTTCGTGCACTGAATCGCCGCTTTTGTCAGCATTGGCACAAAACGTGCGTTTCATGCACAGAATCGCCGTTTTTGCACATTATTGGCACAAAACGGGCGTTGCGTGCACAGAATCGTCGCTTTTGCTCAGTTCTGGCACAAAACCCGCGTTTCGGGCACAGAATCGCCGCTTTTGCTCAGTTTTAGCACAAAACGTGCGATTCGTGCTCTGGATCGCCGCTTTTGCTCAGTTTTGGCACAAAATGTGCGTTTCGTGCACATAATCGCCGCTTTTGCTCAGTTTTGGCACAAAACGTGCGTTTCGTGCACAGAATCGCCGCTTTTGCTCAGTTTTCGCACAAAACGTGTGTTTCGTGCACAGAACTCCCGCATTTGCTCAGTTCTGGCACAAAACGTGCGTTTCGTGCCCAGAATCGCCGCTTGTGGTCAGTTTTGGCACAAAACGTGTGTTTTGTGCACAGAATCGTCGCTTTTGCTCAGTTTTGGAGCAAAACCCGCGTTTCGTGCACATAATCGCCGCATTTGCTCAGTTTTGGCACAAAACCCGCGTTTCGTGCTCAGAATCGCCGCTTTTTCTCAGTTTTGGAACAAAACGTGCGATTCGTGCTCAGAATCGCCCCTTTTGCTCAGTTTTGGAACCAAACCCGCGTCTCGTGCAAGGAATCGCCGCTTTTGCTCAGTTCTGGCACAAAACGTGCGTTGCGTGCACAGAATCTCCGCATTTGCTCAGTTTTGGCACAAAACGTGCGTTTCGTGCACAGAATTGCTCCTTCTGGCACAAAACGTGCGTTTCGTGCACTGAATCGCCGCTTTTGTCAGCATTGGCACAAAACGTGCGTTTCATGCACAGAATCGCCGTTTTTGCACATTATTGGCACAAAACGGGCGTTGCGTGCACAGAATCGCCGCTTTTGCTCAGTTCTGGCACAAAACCCGCGTTTCGGGCACAGAATCGCCGCTTTTGCTCAGTTTTAGCACAAAACGTGCGATTCGTGCTCTGGATCGCCGCTTTTGCTCAGTTTTGGCACAAAATGTGCGTTTCGTGCACAGAATCGCCACTTTCGCTCAGTTTAGGCACAAAACGTGCGTTTCGTGAACAGAATCGCCGCTTCTGCTCAGTTTTGGCACAAAACTTGCGTTTCGTGCACAGAATCTCCGCATTTGCTCAGTTTTGGCACAAAACGTGCGTTTCGTGCACAGAATTGCTCCTTCTGGCACAAAACGTGCGTTTCGTGCACTGAATCGCCGCTTTTGCTCAGTTTTGGCATAAAACCCGCGTTTCGTGCACAGGATCGCCGCTTTCGTTCAGTTTTGGCACGAAACGTGCGTTTCGTGCACAGAATTACCGCTTTTCCTCATTATTGGCACAAAATGTACGTTTCGTGCACAGAATCGCCGCTTTTGTTCAGTTTTGTCACAAAACCCGCGTTTCGTGCACAGAATCGCCGCTTTTGCTCCGTTTTGGCACAAAACGTGCGTTTCACACACCGAATTGCTCCTTTTGGCACAAAAAGTGCGTTTCGTGCTCAGAATCGCCGCTTTTGCTCAGTCTTGGCACAAAACCCGCGTTTCGTGCACAGAATCACCGCTTTTGCTCATTATTGGCACAAAACGTGCGTTTCGTGCACAGAATCGCAGCTTTTGCTTAGTTTTTGCACAAAACGTGTGTTTCGTGCACAGAATTCCCGCATTTGCTCAGCTCTGGCACAAAACGTGCGATTTGTGCACAGAATCGCCGCTTTTGCACAGTTTTGGCACAAAACGTGCGTTTCGTGCACCGAATAGCCGCTTTTGCTCAGTTTTTGCACAAAACGTTCCTTTCGTGCACGGAATCGCCGCCTATGCTCAGTTTTTGAACGTGTGTTTCGTGCACAAAATCGCCGCTTTTGCTCAGTTTTGGCACAAAACGTGCGTTTCGTGAGCAGAATCGCAGCTTTTGCTCAGTTTTGGCACAAAACGTGCGTTTCGTGCACAGAATCGCCGCTTTGGCTCAGTTTTGAAGCAAAACCCGCGTTTCGTGCACATAAGCGCCGCTTTTGCTCAGTTTTGGCACAAAACCCGCGTTTCGGGCACAGAATCGCCGATTTTGCTCAGTTTTGGCACAAAACGTGCGTTTCGTGCTCAGAATCGCCGCTTTTGCTCAGTTTTTGCACAAAACCCGCGTTTCGTGCACATAATCGCCGCTTTTGCTCAGTTTTTGCACAAAACGTGTGTTTCGTGCACAGAACTCCCGCATTTGCTCAGTTCTGGCACAAAACGTGCGTTTCGTGCCCAGAATCGCCGCTTGTGGTCAGTTTTGGCACAAAACATGTGTTTTGTGCACAGAATCGTCGCTTTTGCTCAGTTTTGGAGCAAAACCCGCGTTTCGTGCACATAATCGCCGCATTTGCTCAGTTTTGGCACAAAACCCGCGTTTCGTGCTCAGAATCGCCGCTTTTTCTCAGTTTTGGAACAAAACGTGCGATTCGTGCTCAGAATCGCCCCTTTTGCTCAGTTTTGGAACCAAACCCGCGTCTCGTGCAAGGAATCGCCGCTTTTGCTCAGTTCTGGCACAAAACGTGCGTTCCGTGCACAGAATCGCCGCTTTTGTCAGCATTGGCACAAAACGTGCGTTTCATGCACAGAATCGCCGTTTTTGCACATTATTGGCACAAAACGGGCGTTGCGTGCACAGAATCGCAGCTTTTGCTTAGTTTTTGCACAAAACGTGTGTTTCGTGCACAGGATTCCCGCATTTGCTCAGCTCTGGCACAAAACGTGCGATTTGTGCACAGAATCGCCGCATTTGCTCAGTTTTGGCACAAAACGTGCGTTTCGTGAACAGAATCGCCGCTTCTGCTCAGTTTTGGCACAAAACTTGCGTTTCGTGCACAGAATCGCCGCATTTGCTCAGTTTTGGCACAAAACGTGCGTTTCGTGCACAGAATTGCTCCCTCTGGCACAAAACGTGCGTTTCGTGCACTGAATCGCCGCTTTTGCTCAGTTTTGGCATAAAACCCGCGTTTCGTGCACAGAATCGCCACTTTTGCTCAGTTTAGGCACAAAACGTGCGTTTCGTGCACAGAATCGCAGCTTTTGCTTAGTTTTTGCACAAAACGTGTGTTTCGTGCACAGAATTCCCGCATTTGCTCAGCTCTGGCACAAAACGTGCGATTTGTTCACAGAATCGCCGCTTTTGCACAGTTTTGGCACAAAACGTGCGTTTCGTGCACCGAATAGCCGCTTTTGCTCAGTTTTTGCACAAAACGTTCCTTTCGTGCACGGAATCGCCGCCTATGCTCAGTTTTTGAACGTGTGTTTCGTGCACAAAATCGCCGCTTTTGCTCAATTTTGGCACAAAACGTGCGTTTCACGCACAGAATTGCTCCTTTTGGCACAAAACGTACGTTTCACACTCCGAATTGCTCCTTTTGGCACAAATCGTGCGTTTCGTGCTCAGAATCGCCGCTTTTGCTCAGTTTTGGCACAAAGTGAGCGTTTCGTGCACAGAATCACCGCTTTTCCTCATTATTGTCACAAAACGTACGTTTCGTGCACAGAATCGCCGCTTTTGCTCAGTTTTGGCACAAAACGTGCGTTTCACGCACAGAATTGCTCCTTTTGGCACAAAACGTACGTTTCACACTCCGAATTGCTCCTTTTGGCACAAACCGTGCGTTTCGTGCACAGAATCACCGCTTTTGCCCATTATTGGCACAAACCGTGCGTTTCGTGCACAGAATCGTCGCTATTGCTCAGTCTTGGCATAAAACGTGCGTTTCCTACTCAGAATCGCCTCTTTTGCTCAGTTTTGGCACAAAGCGTGCGTTTCACGATCCGAATTGCTCCTTTTGACACAAAACGTGCCCTTCGTGCACAGAATCGCCGCTTTTGCTCAGTTTTGGCACAAAACCCGCGTTTAGTGCACAGAATCGCCGCTTTTGCTCAGTTTAGGCACAAAACGTGCGCTTCGTGCAGAGACGCGCCGCTTTTGCTCAGTTTTGGCACAAAACCCGCGTTTCGTGCACAGAATCGCCGCTTTCGTTCAGTTTTGGCACGAAACGCGCGTTTCGTGCACAGAATCAACGCTTTTGCTCATTATTGGCACAAAACGAACGTTTCGTGCACAAAATCGCCGCTTTCGCTCAGTTTTGGCACAAAACCCGCGTTTCGTGCACATAATCGCCGCTTTTGCTCAGTTTTGGCACAAAACCCGCGCTTCGTGCACAGAATCGCCGCACTTGCTCAGTTTTGGCACAAAACCCGCGTTCAGTGCACAGAATCGCAGCTTTTGCTCAGTTTTTGCACAAAACGTGTGTTTCGTGCACAGAATTCCCGCATTTGCTCAGCTCTGGCACAAAACGTGCGTTTCGTGCACAGAATTGCTGCCGCTTTTGCTCAGTTCATTCACATAACGTGCGTTTCGTGCACAGAATCGTCGCTTTTGCTCGGTTTGGCATAAAACGTGCGTTTCGTGCGCAGAATAGCTGCTTTTGGCACAAAACCACCGCTTCGTGCACAGCATCGCCGCTTTTGCTCAGTTTTTGCACAAAACGTGTGTTTCGTGCACAGAACTCCCGCATATGCTCAGTTCTGGCACAAAACGTGCGTTTCGTGCACAGAATCGCAGCTTTTGCTCAGTTCTGGCACATAACTTGCGTTTCGTGCACAGAACTCCCGCATATGCTCAGTTCTGGCACAAAACGTGCGGTTCGTGCACAGAATCGCAGCTTTTGTTCAGTTCTGGCACAAAACCCGCGTTTCGTCCACAGAATCGCCGCCTTTGTCAGTTTTGGCACAAATTGCGCGTTTCGTGCACAGAATCGCCGCTTTGGCTCAGTTTTGGAGCAAAACCCGCGTTTCGTGCACATAATCGCCGCTTTTGCTCAGCTTTGGCACAAAACCAGCGTTTCGGGCACAGATTCGCCGCTTTCGCTGAGTTTAGGCACAAAACGTGCGTTTCGTGCACAGAATCGCAGCTTCTGCTCAGTTTTTGCACAAAACGTGTGTTTCGTGCACAGAATTCCCGCATTTGCTCAGCTCTGGCACAAAACGTACGTTTCATGCACAGAATCGCAGATTTTGCTCAGTTCTGGCACATAACTTGCGTATCGTGCACAGAATTCCCGCTTCTGCTCAGTTTTGGCACAAAACGTGCGTTTTGTGCACAGAATCGTCGCTTTTGCTCAGTTATGACACAAAACGTGCGTCTTGTGCTCAGAATCGCCGCTTTTTCTCAGTTTTGGAACAAAACGTGCGATTCGTGCTCAGAATCGCCCCTTTTGCTCAGTTTTGGAACCAAACCCGCGTCTCGTGCAAGGAATCGCCGCTTTTGCTCAGTTCTGGCACAAAACGTGCGTTTCGTGCACAGAATCGCCGCATTTGCTTAGTTTTGGCACAAGACGTGCGTTTCGTGCACAGAATTGCCGCTTTTGCTCAGTTCATTCACATAACGTGCGTTTCGTACACAGAATCGTCGCTTTTGCTCGGTTTGGCATAAAACGTGCGTTTCGTGCGCAGAATTGCTCCTTTTGGCACAAAACGTGCGTTTCGTGCACTGAATCGCCGCTTTTGCTAAGTTTTGGCTCAAAACCCGCGTTTCGTGCACAGAATCGCCGCTTTTGTCTGTTCTTTCACAAAACCCGAGTATCGAGCACAGAATCGCCGCTTCTGCTCAGTTTTAGGACAAAACGTGCGATTCGTGAACAGAATCGCCGCTTTTGCTCAGTTTTGGCACAAAACGTGTGTTTTGTGCACAGAATCGTCGCTTTTGCTCAGTTTTGGAGCAAAACCCGCGTTTCGTGCACATAATCGCCGCTTTCGCTCAGTTTTGGCACAAAACCCGCGTTACGGGCACAGAATCGCCGCTTTTGCTCAGTTTTGGCACAAAACGTGCGTTTCGTGCTCTGGATCGCCGCTTTTGCTCAGTTTTGGCACAAAACGTGCGTTTCGTGCACAGAATCGCCACTTTCGCTCAGTTTAGGCACAAAACGTGCGTTGCGTGCACAGAATCGCAGCTTTTGCTCAGTTTTTGCACAAAACGTGTGTTTCGTGCACAGAATTCCCGCATTTGCTCAGCTCTGGCACAAAACGTACGTTTCGTGCACAGAATCGCAGATTTTGCTCAGTTCTGGCACATAACTTGCGTTTCGTGCACAGAATTCCCGCTTCTGCTCAGTTTTGGCACAAAACGTGCGTTTTGTGCACAGAATCGCCACTTTTGCTCAGTTTTGGCACAAAACGTGCGTTTTGTGCACAGAATCGCCACTTTTGCTCAGTTTTGGCACAATACCCGCGCTTCGTGCACAGAATCGCCGCTTTTGCTCAGTTTTGGCACAAAACGTGCGTTCCGTGCTCAGAATCGCCGCTTTTGCTCAGTTTTAGCACAAATCGTGCGTTTCACGCTCCGAATTGCTCCTTTTGGCACAAAACTCGCGTTTCGTGCACAGAATTGCCGCTTTTGCTCAGTTTTGTCACAAAACCCGCGTTTCGTGCACAGAATCGCCGCTTTCGTTCAGTTTTGGCACGAAACGCGCGTTTCGTGCACAGAATCACCGCTTTTCCGCATTATTGGCACAAAACGTAAGTTTCGTGATCAGAATCGCCGCTTTTGCTCAGTTTTGACACAAAACCCGCGTTTCGTGCTCAGAATCGCCGCCTTTGCTCAGTTTTGGCAAAAAACGTGTGCTTCGTGCACAGAATCGCCGCTTTTGCTCAGTTTTGGCACAAGACGTGCGTTTCACACATCGAATTGCTCCTTTTGGCACAAGACGTGCGTTTCGTGCACAGAATCACCGCTTTTGCCCATTATTGGCACAAACCGTGCGTTTCGTGCACAGAATCGCCGCTATTGCTCAGTCTTTGCACAAAACGTGCGTTTCCTACTCAGAATCGCCGCTTTTGCTCAGTTTTGGCACAAAGCGTGCGTTTCACGATCCGAATTGCTCATTTTGACACAAAACGTGCGCTTCGTGCACAGAATCGCCCCTTTTGCTCAGTTTTGGCACAAAACCCGCGTTTCGTGAACAGAATCGCCGCTTTTGCTCAGTTTTGGCACAAAACGTGCGTTTCGTACTCAGAATCGCCGCTTTTGCTCAGTTCATTCACATAACGTGCGTTTCGTACACAGAATCGTCGCTTTTGCTCGGTTTGGCATAAAACGTGCGTTTCGTGCGCAGAATTGCTCCTTTTGGCACAAAACGTGCGTTTCGTGCCCAGAATCGCCGCTTTTGCTCGGTTTTTGCACAAAACGTGTGTTTCGTGCACAGAATCACCGCTTTTGCTCATTATTGGCACAACACCCGCGTTTCGCGCACAGAATCGCCTCTTTCGTTCAGTTTTGGCACAAAACGTGCGTTTCGTGCACAGAATCACCGCTTTTGCTCAGTATTGGCTCAAAACGTGCGTTTCGTGCTCAGAACCGCCGCTGTTGATCAGTTTTGTCACAAAACCCGCGTTTCTTGCACAGAATCGCCGCTTTTGCTCAGTTTTGGCACAAAACCCGCGTTTCGTGCACAGAATCGCCTCTTTTGCTCAGTTTAGTCACAAAACGTGCGTTTCGTGCTCAGAATCGCCGCTTTTGCTCAGCTTTGGCACAAAACGTGCGCTTCGTACAGAGAAGCGCCGCTTTTGCTCAGTTTTGGTTCAAAACCCACGTTTCGTGCACAGAATCACCGCGTTTGCTCCTTATTGGCACAAAACGTGCATTTCGTGCACAGAATCGCCGCTTTTGCTTAGTTTTGGCACAAAACGTGCGTTTCACGCACCGAATTGCTCGTTTTGTCTCAAAACGTGCGTTTCGTGCCCAGAATCTCCGCTTTCGTTCAGTTTTGGCACAAAACGTGCGTTTCGTGCCCAGAATCGCCGCTTTTGCTCAGTTTTTCCACAAAACGTGCGTTTCGTGCACAGAATCGCCGCTTTCGTTCAGTTTTGGGACAAAACGTGCGTTTCGTGCACAGAATCACCGCTTTTCCTCATTATTGTCACAAAACGTACGTTTCGTGCACAGAATCGCCGCTTTTGCTCAGTTTTGGCACAAAACGTGCGTTTTGTGCACAGAATCGTCGCTTTTGCTCAGTTTTGGAGCAAAACCCGCGTTTCGTGCACATAATCGCCGCTTTTGCTCAGTTTTGGCACAAAACCCGCGTTTCGGGCACAGAATCGCCGCTTTTGCTCAGTTTTGGCACAAAACGTGCGTTTCGTGCTCAGAATCGCCGCTTTTGCTCAGTTTTGGCACAAAACCCGCGTTTCGTGCACAGAATCGCCGCTTTTGCTCCGTTTTGGCACAAAACGTGCGTTTCACACACCGAATTGCTCCTTTTGGCACAAAAAGTGCGTTTCGTGCTCAGAATCGCCGCTTTTGCTCAGTCTTGGCACAAAACGTGCGTTTCGTGCACAAAATCACCGCTTTTGCTCAGTTTTGGCACAAAACCCGCGTTTCTTGCACAGAATCGCCGCTTTTGCTCAGTTTTGGCACAAAACCCGCGTTTCGTGCACAGAATCGCCGCTTTTGCTCAGTTTAGTCACAAAACGTGCGTTTCGTGCTCAGAATCGCCGCTTTTGCTCAGCTTTGGCACAAAACGTGCGTTTCGTGCTCAGAATCGCCGCTTTTGCTCAGCTTTGGCACAAAACGTGCGCTTCGTGCAGAGAAGCGCCGCATTTGCTCAGTTTTGGTTCAAAACCCACGTTTCGTGCACCGAATCACCGCTTTTGCTCATTATTGGCACAAAACGTGCATTTCGTGCACAGAATCGCCGCTTTTGCTTAGTTTTTGCACAAAACGTGCGTTTCACGCACCGAATTGCTCGTTTTGTCTCAAAACGTGCGTTTCGTGCCCAGAATCTCCGCTTTCGTTCAGTTTTGGCACAAAACGTGCGTTTCGTGCACAGGATCGCCGCTTTCGTTCAATTTTGGCACGAAACGTGCGTTTCGTGCACAGAATCGCCGCTTTCGTTCAGTTTTGGGACAAAACGTGCGTTTCGTGCACAGAATCACCGCTTTTCCTCATTATTGTCACAAAACGTACGTTTCGTGCACAGAATCGCCGCTTTTGCTCAGTTTTGGCACAAAACGTGCGTTTTGTGCACAGAATCGTCGCTTTTGCTCAGTTTTGGAGCAAAACCCGCGTTTCGTGCACATAATCGCCGCTTTTGCTCAGTTTTGGCACAAAACCCGCGTTTCGGGCACAGAATCGCCGCTTTTGCTCAGTTTTGGCACAAAACGTGCGTTTCGTGCTCAGAATCGCCGCTTTTGCTCAGTTTTGGCACAAAACCCGCGTTTCGTGCACAGAATCGCCGCTTTTGCTCCGTTTTGGCACAAAACGTGCGTTTCACACACCGAATTGCTCCTTTTGGCTCAAAAAGTGCGTTTCGTGCTCAGAATCGCCGCTTTTGCTCAGCTTTGGCACAAAACGTGCGCTTCGTGCAGAGAAGCGCCGCATTTGCTCAGTTTTGGTTCAAAACCCACGTTTCGTGCACCGAATCACCGCTTTTGCTCATTATTGGCACAAAACGTGCATTTCGTGCACAGATTCGCCGCTTTTGCTTAGTTTTGGCACAAAACGTGCGTTTCACGCACCGAATTGCTCCTTTTGTCTCAAAACGTGCGTTTCGTGCCCAGAATCGCCGCTTATGTTCAGTTTTGGCACAAAACCCGCGTTTCGTGCACAGGATCGCCGCTTTCGTTCAGTTTTGGCACGAAACGTGCGTTTCGTGCACAGAATTACCGCTTTTCCTCATTATTGGCACAAAATGTACGTTTCGTGCACAGAATCGCCGCTTTTGTTCAGTTTTGTCACAAAACCCGCGTTTCGTGCACAGAATCGCCGCTTTTGCTCCGTTTTGGCACAAAACGTGCGTTTCACACACCGAATTGCTCCTTTTGGCACAAAAAGTGCGTTTCGTGCTCAGAATCGCCGCTTTTGCTCAGTCTTGGCACAAAACCCGCGTTTCGTGCACAGAATCACCGCTTTTGCTCATTATTGGCACAAAACATGCGTTTCGTGCACAGAATCGCAGCTTTTGCTTAGTTTTTGCACAAAACGTGTGTTTCGTGCACAGAATTCCCGCATTTGCTCAGCTCTGGCACAAAACGTGCGATTTGTGCACAGAATCGCCGCTTTTGCACAGTTTTGGCACAAAACGTGCGTTTCGTGCACCGAATAGCCGCTTTTGCTCAGTTTTTGCACAAAACGTTCCTTTCGTGCACGGAATCGCCGCCTATGCTCAGTTTTTGAACGTGTGTTTCGTGCACAAAATCGCCGCTTTTGCTCAGTTTTGGCACAAAACGTGCGTTTCGTGAGCAAAATCGCAGCTTTTGCTCAGTTTTGGCACAAAACGTGCGTTTCGTGCACAGAATCGCCGCTTTGGCTCAGTTTTGAAGCAAAACCCGCGTTTCGTGCACATAATCGCCGCTTTTGCTCAGTTTTGGCACAAAACCCGCGTTTCGGGCACAGAATCGCCGATTTTGCTCAGTTTTGGCACAAAACGTGCGTTTCGTGCTCAGAATCGCCGCTTTTGCTCAGTTTTTGCACAAAACCCGCGTTTCGTGCACATAATCGCCGCATTTGCTCAGTTTTGGCACAAAACCCGCGTTTCGTGCTCAGAATCGCCGCTTTTTCTCAGTTTTGGAACAAAACGTGCGATTCGTGCTCAGAATCGCCCCTTTTGCTCAGTTTTGGAACCAAACCCGCTTCTCGTGCAAGGAATCGCCGCTTTTGCTCAGTTCTGGCACAAAACGTGCGTTGCGTGCACAGAATCGCCGCTTTTGTCAGCATTGGCACAAAACGTGCGATTCATGCACAGAATCGCCGTTTTTGCACATTATTGGCACAAAACGGGCGTTGCGTGCACAGAATCGCCGCATTTGCTCAGTTTTGGCACAAAACGTGCGTTTCGTGAACAGAATCGCCGCTTCTGCTCAGTTTTGGCACAAAACTTGCGTTTCGTGCACAGAATCGCCGCATTTGCTCAGTTTTGGCACAAAACGTGCGTTTCGTGCACAGAATTGCTCCTTCTGGCACAAAACGTGCGTTTCGTGCACTGAATCGCCGCTTTTGCTCAGTTTTGGCATAAAACCCGCGTTTCGTGCACAGAATCGCCACTTTTGCTCAGTTTAGGCACAAAACGTGCGTTTCGTGCACAGAATCGCAGCTTTTGCTTAGTTTTTGCACAAAACGTGTGTTTCGTGCACAGAATTCCCGCATTTGCTCAGCTCTGGCACAAAACGTGCGATTTGTGCACAGAATCGCCGCTTTTGCACAGTTTTGGCACAAAACGTGCGTTTCGTGCACCGAATAGCCGCTTTTGCTCAGTTTTTGCACAAAACGTTCCTTTCGTGCACGGAATCGCCGCCTATGCTCAGTTTTTGAACGTGTGTTTCGTGCACAAAATCGCCGCTTTTGCTCAGTTTTGGCACAAAACGTGCGTTTCGTGAGCAGAATCGCAGCTTTTGCTCAGTTTTGGCACAAAACGTGCGTTTCGTGCACAGAATCGCCGCTTTGGCTCAGTTTTGAAGCAAAACCCGCGTTTCGTGCACATAAGCGCCGCTTTTGCTCAGTTTAGGCACAAAACCCGCGTTTCGGGCACAGAATCGCCGATTTTGCTCAGTTTTGGCACAAAACGTGCGTTTCGTGCTCAGAATCGCCGCTTTTGCTCAGTTTTGGCACAAAACGTGCGTTTCGTGCACAGAATCGCCGCTTTTGCTCAGTTTTTGCACAAAACGTGTGTTTCGTGCACAGAACTCCCGCATTTGCTCAGTTCTGGCACAAAACGTGCGTTTCGTGCCCAGAATCGCCGCTTGTGGTCAGTTTTGGCACAAAACGTGTGTTTTGTGCACAGAATCGTCGCTTTTGCTCAGTTTTGGAGCAAAACCCGCGTTTCGTGCACATAATCGCCGCATTTGCTCAGTTTTGGCACAAAACCCGCGTTTCGTGCTCAGAATCGCCGCTTTTTCTCAGTTTTGGAACAAAACGTGCGATTCGTGCTCAGAATCGCCCCTTTTGCTCAGTTTTGGAACCAAACCCGCGTCTCGTGCAAGGAATCGCCGCTTTTGCTCAGTTCTGGCACAAAACGTGCGTTGCGTGCACAGAATCTCCGCATTTGCTCAGTTTTGGCACAAAACGTGCGTTTCGTGCACAGAATTGCTCCTTCTGGCACAAAACGTGCGTTTCGTGCACTGAATCGCCGCTTTTGTCAGCATTGGCACAAAACGTGCGTTTCATGCACAGAATCGCCGTTTTTGCACATTATTGGCACAAAACGGGCGTTGCGTGCACAGAATCGTCGCTTTTGCTCAGTTCTGGCACAAAACCCGCGTTTCGGGCACAGAATCGCCGCTTTTGCTCAGTTTTAGCACAAAACGTGCGATTCGTGCTCTGGATCGCCGCTTTTGCTCAGTTTTGGCACAAAATGTGCGTTTCGTGCACATAATCGCCGCTTTTGCTCAGTTTTGGCACAAAACGTGCGTTTCGTGCACAGAATCGCCGCTTTTGCTCAGTTTTCGCACAAAACGTGTGTTTCGTGCACAGAACTCCCGCATTTGCTCAGTTCTGGCACAAAACGTGCGTTTCGTGCCCAGAATCGCCGCTTGTGGTCAGTTTTGGCACAAAACGTGTGTTTTGTGCACAGAATCGTCGCTTTTGCTCAGTTTTGGAGCAAAACCCGCGTTTCGTGCACATAATCGCCGCATTTGCTCAGTTTTGGCACAAAACCCGCGTTTCGTGCTCAGAATCGCCGCTTTTTCTCAGTTTTGGAACAAAACGTGCGATTCGTGCTCAGAATCGCCCCTTTTGCTCAGTTTTGGAACCAAACCCGCGTCTCGTGCAAGGAATCGCCGCTTTTGCTCAGTTCTGGCACAAAACGTGCGTTGCGTGCACAGAATCTCCGCATTTGCTCAGTTTTGGCACAAAACGTGCGTTTCGTGCACAGAATTGCTCCTTCTGGCACAAAACGTGCGTTTCGTGCACTGAATCGCCGCTTTTGTCAGCATTGGCACAAAACGTGCGTTTCATGCACAGAATCGCCGTTTTTGCACATTATTGGCACAAAACGGGCGTTGCGTGCACAGAATCGCCGCTTTTGCTCAGTTCTGGCACAAAACCCGCGTTTCGGGCACAGAATCGCCGCTTTTGCTCAGTTTTAGCACAAAACGTGCGATTCGTGCTCTGGATCGCCGCTTTTGCTCAGTTTTGGCACAAAATGTGCGTTTCGTGCACAGAATCGCCACTTTCGCTCAGTTTAGGCACAAAACGTGCGTTTCGTGAACAGAATCGCCGCTTCTGCTCAGTTTTGGCACAAAACTTGCGTTTCGTGCACAGAATCTCCGCATTTGCTCAGTTTTGGCACAAAACGTGCGTTTCGTGCACAGAATTGCTCCTTCTGGCACAAAACGTGCGTTTCGTGCACTGAATCGCCGCTTTTGCTCAGTTTTGGCATAAAACCCGCGTTTCGTGCACAGGATCGCCGCTTTCGTTCAGTTTTGGCACGAAACGTGCGTTTCGTGCACAGAATTACCGCTTTTCCTCATTATTGGCACAAAATGTACGTTTCGTGCACAGAATCGCCGCTTTTGTTCAGTTTTGTCACAAAACCCGCGTTTCGTGCACAGAATCGCCGCTTTTGCTCCGTTTTGGCACAAAACGTGCGTTTCACACACCGAATTGCTCCTTTTGGCACAAAAAGTGCGTTTCGTGCTCAGAATCGCCGCTTTTGCTCAGTCTTGGCACAAAACCCGCGTTTCGTGCACAGAATCACCGCTTTTGCTCATTATTGGCACAAAACGTGCGTTTCGTGCACAGAATCGCAGCTTTTGCTTAGTTTTTGCACAAAACGTGTGTTTCGTGCACAGAATTCCCGCATTTGCTCAGCTCTGGCACAAAACGTGCGATTTGTGCACAGAATCGCCGCTTTTGCACAGTTTTGGCACAAAACGTGCGTTTCGTGCACCGAATAGCCGCTTTTGCTCAGTTTTTGCACAAAACGTTCCTTTCGTGCACGGAATCGCCGCCTATGCTCAGTTTTTGAACGTGTGTTTCGTGCACAAAATCGCCGCTTTTGCTCAGTTTTGGCACAAAACGTGCGTTTCGTGAGCAGAATCGCAGCTTTTGCTCAGTTTTGGCACAAAACGTGCGTTTCGTGCACAGAATCGCCGCTTTGGCTCAGTTTTGAAGCAAAACCCGCGTTTCGTGCACATAAGCGCCGCTTTTGCTCAGTTTTGGCACAAAACCCGCGTTTCGGGCACAGAATCGCCGATTTTGCTCAGTTTTGGCACAAAACGTGCGTTTCGTGCTCAGAATCGCCGCTTTTGCTCAGTTTTTGCACAAAACCCGCGTTTCGTGCACATAATCGCCGCTTTTGCTCAGTTTTTGCACAAAACGTGTGTTTCGTGCACAGAACTCCCGCATTTGCTCAGTTCTGGCACAAAACGTGCGTTTCGTGCCCAGAATCGCCGCTTGTGGTCAGTTTTGGCACAAAACGTGTGTTTTGTGCACAGAATCGTCGCTTTTGCTCAGTTTTGGAGCAAAACCCGCGTTTCGTGCACATAATCGCCGCATTTGCTCAGTTTTGGCACAAAACCCGCGTTTCGTGCTCAGAATCGCCGCTTTTTCTCAGTTTTGGAACAAAACGTGCGATTCGTGCTCAGAATCGCCCCTTTTGCTCAGTTTTGGAACCAAACCCGCGTCTCGTGCAAGGAATCGCCGCTTTTGCTCAGTTCTGGCACAAAACGTGCGTTCCGTGCACAGAATCGCCGCTTTTGTCAGCATTGGCACAAAACGTGCGTTTCATGCACAGAATCGCCGTTTTTGCACATTATTGGCACAAAACGGGCGTTGCGTGCACAGAATCGCAGCTTTTGCTTAGTTTTTGCACAAAACGTGTGTTTCGTGCACAGGATTCCCGCATTTGCTCAGCTCTGGCACAAAACGTGCGATTTGTGCACAGAATCGCCGCATTTGCTCAGTTTTGGCACAAAACGTGCGTTTCGTGAACAGAATCGCCGCTTCTGCTCAGTTTTGGCACAAAACTTGCGTTTCGTGCACAGAATCGCCGCATTTGCTCAGTTTTGGCACAAAACGTGCGTTTCGTGCACAGAATTGCTCCCTCTGGCACAAAACGTGCGTTTCGTGCACTGAATCGCCGCTTTTGCTCAGTTTTGGCATAAAACCCGCGTTTCGTGCACAGAATCGCCACTTTTGCTCAGTTTAGGCACAAAACGTGCGTTTCGTGCACAGAATCGCAGCTTTTGCTTAGTTTTTGCACAAAACGTGTGTTTCGTGCACAGAATTCCCGCATTTGCTCAGCTCTGGCACAAAACGTGCGATTTGTTCACAGAATCGCCGCTTTTGCACAGTTTTGGCACAAAACGTGCGTTTCGTGCACCGAATAGCCGCTTTTGCTCAGTTTTTGCACAAAACGTTCCTTTCGTGCACGGAATCGCCGCCTATGCTCAGTTTTTGAACGTGTGTTTCGTGCACAAAATCGCCGCTTTTGCTCAATTTTGGCACAAAACGTGCGTTTCGTGAGCAGAATCGCAGCTTTTGCTCAGTTTTGGCACAAAACGTGCGTTTCGAGCACAGAATCGCCGCTTTCGCTCAGTTTTGAAGCAAAACCCGCGTTTCGTGCACATAATCGCCGCTTTTGCTCAGTTTTGGCACAAAACGTGCGTTTCGTGCACAGAATCGCCGCTTTTGCTCAGTTTTTGCACAAAACGTGTGTTTCGTGCACAGAACTCCCGCATTTGCTCAGTTCTGGCACAAAACGTGCGTTTCGTGCCCAGAATCGCCGCTTGTGGTCAGTTTTGGCACAAAACGTGTGTTTTGTGCACAGAATCGTCGCTTTTGCTCAGTTTTGGAGCAAAACCCGCGTTTCGTGCACATAATCGCCGCATTTGCTCAGTTTTGGCACAAAACCCGCGTTTCGTGCTCAGAATCGCCGCTTTTTCTCAGTTTTGGAACAAAACGTGCGATTCGTGCTCAGAATCGCCCCTTTTGCTCAGTCTTGGAACCAAACCCGCGTCTCGTGCAAGGAATCGCCGCATATGCTCAGTTCTGGCACAAAACGTGCGTTTCATGCACAGAATCGCAGCTTTTGCTCAGTTCTGGCACAAAACGTGCGTTTCATGCACAGAATCGCAGCTTTTGCTCAGTTCTGGCACATAACCTGCGTTTCGTGCACAGAATGCCGCATTTGCTCAGTTTTGGCACAAAACGTGCGTTTCGTGCACAGAATTGCTCCTTCTGGCACGAAACTTTCGTTTCGTGCACTGAATCGCCGCTTTTGCTAAGTTTTGGCACAAAACCCGCGTTTCGTGCACAGAATCGCCGCTTTTGTCTGTTTTTTCACAAAACCCGAGTATCGAGCACAGAATCGCCGCTTCTGCTCAGTTTTAGGACAAAACGTGCGATTCGTGAACAGAATCGCCGCTTTTGCTCAGTTTTGGCACAAAACGTGTGTTTTGTGCACAGAATCGTCGCTTTTGCTCAGTTTTGGAGCAAAACCCGCGTTTCGTGCACATAATCGCCGCTTTTGCTCAGTTTTGGCACAAAACCCGCGTTACGGGCACAGAATCGCCGCTTTTGCTCAGTTTTGGCACAAAACGTGCGTTTCGTGCTCTGGATCGCCGCTTTTGCTCAGTTTTGGCACAAAACGTGCGTTTCGTGCACAGAATCGCCACTTTTGCTCAGTTTTGGCACAAAACGTGCGTTTCGTGCACAGAATCGCCGCTTTTGCTCAGTTTTTGCACAAAACGTGTGTTTCGTGCACAGAACTCCCGCATTTGCTCAGTTCTGGCACAAAACAAGCGTTTCGTGCCCAGAATCGCCGCTTGTGGTCAGTTTTGGCACAAAACGTGTGTTTTGTGCACAGGATCGTCGCTTGTGGTCAGTTTTGGCACAAAACGTGTGTTTTGTGCACAGAATCGTCGCTTTTGCTCAGTTTTGGAGCAAAACCCGCGTTTCGTGCACATAATCGCCGCATTTGCTCAGTTTTGGCACAAAACCCGCGTTTCGTGCTCAGAATCGCCGCTTTTTCTCAGTTTTGGAACAAAACGTGCGATTCGTGCTCAGAATCGCCCCTTTTGCTCAGTTTTGGAACCAAACCCGCGTCTCGTGCAAGGAATCGCCGCTTTTGCTCAGTTCTGGCACAAAACGTGCGTTGCGTGCACAGAATCTCCGCATTTGCTCAGTTTTGGCACAAAACGTGCGTTTCGTGCACAGAATTGCTCCTTCTGGCACAAAACGTGCGTTTCGTGCACTGAATCGCCGCTTTTGTCAGCATTGGCACAAAACGTGCGTTTCATGCACAGAATCGCCGTTTTTGCACATTATTGGCACAAAACGGGCGTTGCGTGCACAGAATCGCCGCTTTTGCTCAGTTCTGGCACAAAACCCGCGTTTCGGGCACAGAATCGCCGCTTTTGCTCAGTTTTAGCACAAAACGTGCGATTCGTGCTCTGGATCGCCGCTTTTGCTCAGTTTTGGCACAAAATGTGCGTTTCGTGCACAGAATCGCCACTTTCGCTCAGTTTAGGCACAAAACGTGCGTTTCGTGAACAGAATCGCCGCTTCTGCTCAGTTTTGGCACAAAACTTGCGTTTCGTGCACAGAATCTCCGCATTTGCTCAGTTTTGGCACAAAACGTGCGTTTCGTGCACAGAATTGCTCCTTCTGGCACAAAACGTGCGTTTCGTGCACTGAATCGCCGCTTTTGCTCAGTTTTGGCATAAAACCCGCGTTTCGTGCACAGGATCGCCGCTTTCGTTCAGTTTTGGCACGAAACGTGCGTTTCGTGCACAGAATTACCGCTTTTCCTCATTATTGGCACAAAATGTACGTTTCGTGCACAGAATCGCCGCTTTTGTTCAGTTTTGTCACAAAACCCGCGTTTCGTGCACAGAATCGCCGCTTTTGCTCCGTTTTGGCACAAAACGTGCGTTTCACACACCGAATTGCTCCTTTTGGCACAAAAAGTGCGTTTCGTGCTCAGAATCGCCGCTTTTGCTCAGTCTTGGCACAAAACCCGCGTTTCGTGCACAGAATCACCGCTTTTGCTCATTATTGGCACAAAACGTGCGTTTCGTGCACAGAATCGCAGCTTTTGCTTAGTTTTTGCACAAAACGTGTGTTTCGTGCACAGAATTCCCGCATTTGCTCAGCTCTGGCACAAAACGTGCGATTTGTGCACAGAATCGCCGCTTTTGCACAGTTTTGGCACAAAACGTGCGTTTCGTGCACCGAATAGCCGCTTTTGCTCAGTTTTTGCACAAAACGTTCCTTTCGTGCACGGAATCGCCGCCTATGCTCAGTTTTTGAACGTGTGTTTCGTGCACAAAATCGCCGCTTTTGCTCAGTTTTGGCACAAAACGTGCGTTTCGTGAGCAGAATCGCAGCTTTTGCTCAGTTTTGGCACAAAACGTGCGTTTCGTGCACAGAATCGCCGCTTTGGCTCAGTTTTGAAGCAAAACCCGCGTTTCGTGCACATATGCGCCGCTTTTGCTCAGTTTTGGCACAAAACC
This sequence comes from Stelis phaeoptera, assembly GCA_943735885.1. NCBI lineage: Eukaryota > Metazoa > Arthropoda > Insecta > Hymenoptera > Megachilidae > Stelis > Stelis phaeoptera. The sequence continues at coordinate 220,671 of CALSEM010000075.1, forward strand.
CGCGTTTCGGGCACAGAATCGCCGATTTTGCTCAGTTTTGGCACAAAACGTGCGTTTCGTGCTCAGAATCGCCGCTTTTGCTCAGTTTTTGCACAAAACCCGCGTTTTGTGCACATAATCGCCGCTTTTGCTCAGTTTTTGCACAAAACGTGTGTTTCGTGCACAGAACTCCCGCATTTGCTCAGTTCTGGCACAAAACGTGCGTTTCGTGCCCAGAATCGCCGCTTGTGGTCAGTTTTGGCACAAAACGTGTGTTTTGTGCACAGAATCGTCGCTTTTGCTCAGTTTTGGAGCAAAACCCGCGTTTCGTGCACATAATCGCCGCATTTGCTCAGTTTTGGCACAAAACCCGCGTTTCGTGCTCAGAATCGCCGCTTTTTCTCAGTTTTGGAACAAAACGTGCGATTCGTGCTCAGAATCGCCCCTTTTGCTCAGTTTTGGAACCAAACCCGCGTCTCGTGCAAGGAATCGCCGCTTTTGCTCAGTTCTGGCACAAAACGTGCGTTGCGTGCACAGAATCGCCGCTTTTGTCAGCATTGGCACAAAACGTGCGTTTCATGCACAGAATCGCCGTTTTTGCACATTATTGGCACAAAACGGGCGTTGCGTGCACAGAATCGCAGCTTTTGCTTAGTTTTTGCACAAAACGTGTGTTTCGTGCACAGGATTCCCGCATTTGCTCAGCTCTGGCACAAAACGTGCGATTTGTGCACAGAATCGCCGCATTTGCTCAGTTTTGGCACAAAACGTGCGTTTCGTGAACAGAATCGCCGCTTCTGCTCAGTTTTGGCACAAAACTTGCGTTTCGTGCACAGAATCGCCGCATTTGCTCAGTTTTGGCACAAAACGTGCGTTTCGTGCACAGAATTGCTCCCTCTGGCACAAAACGTGCGTTTCGTGCACTGAATCGCCGCTTTTGCTCAGTTTTGGCATAAAACCCGCGTTTCGTGCACAGAATCGCCACTTTTGCTCAGTTTAGGCACAAAACGTGCGTTTCGTGCACAGAATCGCAGCTTTTGCTTAGTTTTTGCACAAAACGTGTGTTTCGTGCACAGAATTCCCGCATTTGCTCAGCTCTGGCACAAAACGTGCGATTTGTTCACAGAATCGCTGCTTTTGCACAGTTTTGGCACAAAACGTGCGTTTCGTGCACCGAATAGCCGCTTTTGCTCAGTTTTTGCACAAAACGTTCCTTTCGTGCACGGAATCGCCGCCTATGCTCAGTTTTTGAACGTGTGTTTCGTGCACAAAATCGCCGCTTTTGCTCAATTTTGGCACAAAACGTGCGTTTCGTGAGCAGAATCGCAGCTTTTGCTCAGTTTTGGCACAAAACGTGCGTTTCGAGCACAGAATCGCCGCTTTGGCTCAGTTTTGAAGCAAAACCCGCGTTTCGTGCACATAATCGCCGCTTTTGCTCAGTTTTGGCACAAAACGTGCGTTTCGTGCACAGAATCGCCGCTTTTGCTCAGTTTTTGCACAAAACGTGTGTTTCGTGCACAGAACTCCCGCATTTGCTCAGTTCTGGCACAAAACGTGCGTTTCGTGCCCAGAATCGCCGCTTGTGGTCAGTTTTGGCACAAAACGTGTGTTTTGTGCACAGAATCGTCGCTTTTGCTCAGTTTTGGAGCAAAACCCGCGTTTCGTGCACATAATCGCCGCATTTGCTCAGTTTTGGCACAAAACCCGCGTTTCGTGCTCAGAATCGCCGCTTTTTCTCAGTTTTGGAACAAAACGTGCGATTCGTGCTCAGAATCGCCCCTTTTGCTCAGTTTTGGAACCAAACCCGCGTCTCGTGCAAGGAATCGCCGCATATGCTCAGTTCTGGCACAAAACGTGCGTTTCATGCACAGAATCGCAGCTTTTGCTCAGTTCTGGCACAAAACGTGCGTTTCATGCACAGAATCGCAGCTTTTGCTCAGTTCTGGCACATAACCTGCGTTTCGTGCACAGAATGCCGCATTTGCTCAGTTTTGGCACAAAACGTGCGTTTCGTGCACAGAATTGCTCCTTCTGGCACGAAACTTTCGTTTCGTGCACTGAATCGCCGCTTTTGCTAAGTTTTGGCACAAAACCCGCGTTTCGTGCACAGAATCGCCGCTTTTGTCTGTTTTTTCACAAAACCCGAGTATCGAGCACAGAATCGCCGCTTCTGCTCAGTTTTAGGACAAAACGTGCGATTCGTGAACAGAATCGCCGCTTTTGCTCAGTTTTGGCACAAAACGTGTGTTTTGTGCACAGAATCGTCGCTTTTGCTCAGTTTTGGAGCAAAACCCGCGTTTCGTGCACATAATCGCCGCTTTTGCTCAGTTTTGGCACAAAACCCGCGTTACGGGCACAGAATCGCCGCTTTTGCTCAGTTTTGGCACAAAACGTGCGTTTCGTGCTCTGGATCGCCGCTTTTGCTCAGTTTTGGCACAAAACGTGCGTTTCGTGCACAGAATCGCCACTTTTGCTCAGTTTTGGCACAAAACGTGCGTTTCGTGCACAGAATCGCCGCTTTTGCTCAGTTTTTGCACAAAACGTGTGTTTCGTGCACAGAACTCCCGCATTTGCTCAGTTCTGGCACAAAACAAGCGTTTCGTGCCCAGAATCGCCGCTTGTGGTCAGTTTTGGCACAAAACGTGTGTTTTGTGCACAGAATCGTCGCTTTTGCTCAGTTTTGGAGCAAAACCCGCGTTTCGTGCACATAATCGCTGCTTTTGCTCAGTTCTGGCACAAAACCCGCGTTTCGGGCACAGAATCGCCGCTTTTGCTCAGTTTTGGCACAAAACGTGCGATTCGTGCTCTGGATCGCCGCTTTTGCTCAGTTTTGGGACAAAACGTGCGTTTCGTGCACAGAATCGCCACTTTCGCTCAGTTTAGGCACAAAACGTGCGATTCGTGAACAGAATCGCCGCTTCTGCTCAGTTTTGGCACAAAACTTGCGTTTCATGCACAGAATCGCCGCATTTGCTCAGTTTTGGCACAAAACGTGCGTTTCGTGCACAGAATTGCTCCTTCTGGCACAAAACGTGCGTTTCGTGCACTGAATCGCCGCTTTTGCTCAGTTTTGGCATAAAACCCGCGTTTCGTGCATAGAATCGCCACTTTTGCTCAGTTTAGGCACAAAACGTGCGTTTCGTGCACAGAATCGCAGCTTTTGCTTAGTTTTTGCACAAAACGTGTGTTTCGTGCACAGAATTCCCGCATTTGCTCAGCTCTGGCACAAAACGTGCGATTTGTGCACAGAATCGCCGCTTTTGCACAGTTTTGGCACAAAACGTGCGTTTCGTGCACCGAATAGCCGCTTTTGCTCAGTTTTTGCACAAAACGTTCCTTTCGTGCACGGAATCGCCGCCTATGCTCAGTTTTTGAACGTGTGTTTCGTGCACAAAATCGCCGCTTTTGCTCAGTTTTGGCACAAAACGTGCGTTTCGTGAGCAGAATCGCAGCTTTTGCTCAGGTTTGGCACAAAACGTGCGTTTCGTGCACAGAATCGCCGCTTTGGCTCAGTTTTGAAGCAAAACCCGCGTTTCGTGCACATAAGCGCCGCTTGTGGTCAGTTTTGGCACAAAACGTGCGTCTTGTGCACAGAATCGCCGCTTCTGCTCAGTTTTGGCACAAAACCCGCGTTTCGTGCACAGAATCGCCGCATTTGCTCAGTTTTTACACAAAACGGGCGTTTCGTGCACAGAATTGCCGCTTTCGCTCAGTTCATTCACATAACGTGCGTTTCGTGCACACAATCGTCGCTTTTGCTCGGTTTGGCATAAAACGTGCGTATCGTGCGCAAAATTGCTCCTTTTGGCACAAAACGTGCGTTTCGTGCACAGAATCGCCGCATCTGCTCAGTTTCGGCACAAAACGTGCGTTTCGTGCACAGAATCGCCGCTTTGGCTCAGTTCTGGCACAAAACCCGCGTTTCGGGCACAGAATCGACGCTTTTGCTCAGTTTTAGCACAAAACGTGCGATTCGTGCTCTGGATCGCCGCTTTTGCTCAGTTTTGGCACAAAATGTGCGTTTCGTGCACAGAATCGCCACTTTCGCTCAGTTTAGGCACAAAACGTGCGTTTCGTGAACAGAATCGCCGCTTCTGCTCAGTTTTGGCACAAAACTTGCGTTTCGTGCACAGAATCTCCGCATTTGCTCAGTTTTGGCACAAAACGTGCGTTTCGTGCACAGAATCGCCGCTTTTGCTCAGTTTTTGCACAAAACGTATGTTTCGTGCACAGAACTCCCGCATTTGCTCAGTTCTCGCACAAAACGTGCGTTTCGTGCCCAGAATCGCCGCTTGTGGTCAGTTTTGGCACAAAACGTGTGTTTTGTGCACAGAATCGTCGCTTTTGCTCAGTTTTGGAGCAAAACCCGCGTTTCGTGCACATAATCGCCGCATTTGCTCAGTTTTGGCACAAAACCCGCGTTTCGTGCTCAGAATCGCCGCTTTTTCTCAGTTTTGGAACAAAACGTGCGATTCGTGCTCAGAATCGCCCCTTTTGCTCAGTTTTGGAACCAAACCCGCGTATCGTGCAAGGAATCGCCGCTTTTGCTCAGTTCTGGCACAAAACGTGCGTTGCGTGCACAGAATCGCCGCTTTTGTCAGCATTGGCACAAAACGTGCGTTTCATGCACAGAATCGCCGTTTTTGCACATTATTGGCACAAAACGGGCGTTGCGTCCACAGAATCGCAGCTTTTGCTTAGTTTTTGCACAAAACGTGTGTTTCGTGCACAGGATTCCCGCATTTGCTCAGCTCTGGCACAAAACGTGCGATTTGTGCACAGAATCGCCGCATTTGCTCAGTTTTGGCACAAAACGTGCGTTTCGTGAACAGAATCGCCGCTTCTGCTCAGTTTTGGCACAAAACTTGCGTTTCGTGCACAGAATCGCCGCATTTGCTCAGTTTTGGCACAAAACGTGCGTTTCGTGCACAGAATTGCTCCCTCTGGCACAAAACGTGCGTTTCGTGCACTGAATCGCCGCTTTTGCTCAGTTTTGGCATAAAACCCGCGTTTCGTGCACAGAATCGCCACTTTTGCTCAGTTTAGGCACAAAACGTGCGTTTCGTGCACAGAATCGCAGCTTTTGCTTAGTTTTTGCACAAAACGTGTGTTTCGTGCACAGAATTCCCGCACTTGCTCAGCTCTGGCACAAAACGTGCGATTAGTTCACAGAATCGCCGCTTTTGCACAGTTTTGGCACAAAACGTGCGTTTCGTGCACCGAATAGCCGCTTTTGCTCAGTTTTTGCACAAAACGTTCCTTTCGTGCACGGAATCGCCGGCTATGCTCAGTTTTTGAACGTGTGTTTCGTGCACAAAATCGCCGCTTTTGCTCAGTTTTGGCACAAAACGTGCGTCTTGTGCACAGAATCGCCGCTTTTGCTCAGTTTTGGCACAAAACCAGTGTTTCGTGCACAGAATCGCCGCATTTGCTCAGTTATGGCACAAAACGTGCGTTTCGTGCACAGAATTGCCGCTTTTGCTCAGTTCATTCACATAACGTGCGTTTCGTGCACAGAATCGTCGCTTTTGCTCGGTTTGGCATAAAACGTGCGTTTCGTGCGCAGAATTGCCCCTTTTGGTACAAGACGTGCGTTTCGTGCACTGAATCGCCGCTTTTGCTCAGTTTTGGCATAAAACCCGCGTTTCGTGCACAGAATCGCGGCTTTTGTCTGTTTTGGCACAAAACCCGCGTATCGAGCACAGAATCGCCGCTTTTGCTCAGTTCAGGCACATAACGTGCGTTTCGTGCACAGAATCGCCGCCTTTGCTCAGTTTTTGCACAAAACGTGTGTTTCGTGCACAGAACTCCCGCATTTGCTCAGTTCTGGCACAAAACGTGCGTTTCGTGCCCAGAATCGCCGCTTGTGGTCAGTTTTGGCACAAAACGTGCGTTTCGTGCACAGAACTCCCGCTTTTGCTCAGTTTTGGCACAAAACGTGCGATTCGTGCTCTGGATCGCCGCTTTTGCTCAGTTTTGGCACAAAACGTGCGTTTCGTGCACAGAATCGCCACTTTCGCTCAGTTTAGGCACAAAACGTGCGTTTCGTGAACAGAATCGCCGCTTCTGCTCAGTTTTGGCACAAAACTTGCGTTTCATGCACAGAATCGCCGCATTTGCTCAGTTTTGGCACAAAACGTGCGTTTCGTGCACAGAATTGCTCCTTCTGGCACAAAACGTGCGTTTCGTGCACTGAATCGCCGCTTTTGCTCAGTTTTGGCATAAAACCCGCGTTTCGTGCACAGAATCGCCACTTTTGCTCAGTTTAGGCACAAAACGTGCGTTTCGTGCACAGAATCGCAGCTTTTGCTTAGTTTTTGCACAAAACGTGTGTTTCGTGCACAGAATTCCCGCATTTGCTCAGCTCTGGCACAAAACGTGCGATTTGTGCACAGAATCGCCGCCTTTGCTCAGTTTTGGAACAAAACGTGTATTTCGTGCACAGAATTCCCGCATTTGTTCAGTTCTGGCACAAAACGTGCGTTTCGTGAGCAGAATCGCAGCTTTTGCTCAGTTTTGGCACAAAACGTGCGTTTCGTGCACAGAATCGCCGCTTTGGCTCAGTTTTGAAGCAAAACCCGCGTTTCGTGCACATAATCGCCGCTTTTGCTCAGTTTTGGCACAAAACCCGCGTTTCGGGCACAGAATCGCCGATTTTGCTCAGTTTTGGCACAAAACGTGCGTTTCGTGCTCAGAATCGCCGCTTTTGCTCAGCTTTGGCACAAAACGTGCGTTTCGTGCACAGAATCGCCGCTTTTGCTCAGTTTTTGCACAAAACGTGTGTTTCGTGCACAGAACTCCCGCATTTGCTCAGTTCTGGCACAAAACGTGCGTTTCGTGCCCAGAATCGCCGCTTGTGGTCAGTTTTGGCACAAAACGTGCGTCTTGTGCACAGAATCGCCGCTTCTGCTCAGTTTTGGCACAAAACCCGCGTTTCGTGCACAGAATCGCCGCATTTGCTCAGTTTTTACACAAAACGGGCGTTTCGTGCACAGAATTGCCGCTTTCGCTCAGTTCATTCACATAACGTGCGTTTCGTGCACACAATCGTCGCTTTTGCTCGGTTTGGCATAAAACGTGCGTATCGTGCGCAAAATTGCTCCTTTTGGCACAAAACGTGCGTTTCGTGCACAGAATCGCCGCATCTGCTCAGTTTCGGCACAAAACGTGCGTTTCGTGCACAGAATCGCCGCTTTGGCTCAGTTCTGGCACAAAACCCGCGTTTCGGGCACAGAATCGACGCTTTTGCTCAGTTTTAGCACAAAACGTGCGATTCGTGCTCTGGATCGCCGCTTTTGCTCAGTTTTGGCACAAAATGTGCGTTTCGTGCACAGAATCGCCACTTTCGCTCAGTTTAGGCACAAAACGTGCGTTTCGTGAACAGAATCGCCGCTTCTGCTCAGTTTTGGCACAAAACTTGCGTTTCGTGCACAGAATCTCCGCATTTGCTCAGTTTTGGCACAAAACGTGCGTTTCGTGCACAGAATTGCTCCTTCTGGCACAAAACGTGCGTTTCGTGCACTGAATCGCCGCTTTTGCTCAGTTTTGGCATAAAACCCGCGTTTCGTGCACAGAATCGCCACTTTTTCTCAGTTTAGGCACAAAACGTGCGTTTCGTGCACAGAATCGCAGCTTTTGCTTAGTTTTTGCACAAAACGTGTGTTTCGTGCACAGAATTCCCGCATTTGCTCAGCTCTGGCACAAAACGTGCGATTTGTGCACAGAATCGCCGCTTTTGCACAGTTTTGGCACAAAACGTGCGTTTCGTGCACCGAATAGCCGCTTTTGCTCAGTTTTTGCACAAAACGTTCCTTTCGTGCACGGAATCGCCGCCTATGCTCAGTTTTTGAACGTGTGTTTCGTGCACAAAATCGCCGCTTTTGCTCAGTTTTGGCACAAAACGTGCGTCTTGTGCACATAATCGCCGCTTTTGCACAGTTTTGGCACAAAACCCGCGCTTCGTGCACAGAATCGCCGCATTTGCTCAGTTTTGGCACAAAACCCGCGTTCAGTGCACAGAATCGCAGCTTTTGCTCAGTTTTTGCACAAAACGTGTGTTTCGTGCACAGAATTCCCGCATTTGCTCAGCTCTGGCACAAAACGTGCGTTTCGTGCACAGAATTGCTGCCGCTTTTGCTCAGTTCATTCACATAACGTGCGTTTCGTGCACAGAATCGTCGCTTTTGCTCGGTTTGGCATAAAACGTGCGTTTCGTTCGCAGAATAGCTGCTTTTGGCACAAAACCTCCGCTTCGTGCACAGAATCGCCGCTTTTGCTCAGTTTTTGCACAAAACGTGTGTTTCGTGCACAGAACTCCCGCATATGCTCAGTTCTGGCACAAAACGTGCGTTTCGTGCACAGAATCGCAGCTTTTGCTCAGTTCTGGCACATAACTTGCGTTTCGTGCACAGAACTCCCGCATATGCTCAGTTCTGGCACAAAACGTGCGGTTCGTGCACAGAATCGCCGCTTTGGCTCAGTTTTGGAGCAAAACCCGCGTTTCGTGCACATAATCGCCGCTTTTGCTCAGCTTTGGCACAAAACCAGCGTTTCGGGCACAGATTCGCCGCATTTGCTCAGTTTTGGCACAAAACGTGCGTTTCGTGCACAGAATCGCCACTTTCGCTGAGTTTAGGCACAAAACGTGCGTTTCGTGCACAGAATCGCAGCTTCTGCTCAGTTTTTGCACAAAACGTGTGTTTCGTGCACAGAATTCCCGCATTTGCTCAGCTCTGGCACAAAACGTACGTTTCATGCACAGAATCGCAGATTTTGCTCTGTTCTGGCACATAACTTGCGTATCGTGCACAGAATTCCCGCTTCTGCTCAGTTTTGGTACAAAACGTGCGTTTTGTGCACAGAATCGTCGCTTTTGCTCAGTTATGACACAAAACGTGCGTCTTGTGCTCAGAATCGCCGCTTTTTCTCAGTTTTGGAACAAAACGTGCGATTCGTGCTCAGAATCGCCCCTTTTGCTCAGTTTTGGAACCAAACCCGCGTCTCGTGCAAGGAATCGCCGCTTTTGCTCAGTTCTGGCACAAAACGTGCGTTTCGTGCTCAGAATCGCCGCATTTGCTTAGTTTTGGCACAAGACGTGCGTTTCGTGCACAGAATTGCCGCTTTTGCTCAGTTCATTCACATAACGTGCGTTTCGTACACAGAATCGTCGCTTTTGCTCGGTTTGGCATAAAACGTGCGTTTCGTGCGCAGAATTGCTCCTTTTGGCACAAAACGTGCGTTTCGTGCACAGAATCGCCGCTTTTGCTCAGTTTTTGCACAAAACGTGTGTTTCGTGCACAGAACTCCCGCATATGCTCAGTTCTAGCACAAAACGTGCGTTTCATGCACAGAATCGCAGCTTTTGCTCAGTTCTGGCACAAAACGTGCGTTTCATGCACAGAATCGCAGCTTTTGCTCAGTTCTGGCACATAACCTGCGTTTCGTGCACAGAATGCCGCATTTGCTCAGTTTTGGCACAAAACGTGCGTTTCGTGCACAGAATTGCTCCTTCTGGCACGAAACTTTCGTTTCGTGCACTGAATCGCCGCTTTTGCTAAGTTTTGGCACAAAACCCGCGTTTCGTGCACAGAATCGCCGCTTTTGTCTGTTTTTTCACAAAACCCGAGTATCGAGCACAGAATCGCCGCTTCTGCTCAGTTTTAGGACAAAACGTGCGATTCGTGAACAGAATCGCCGCTTTTGCTCAGTTTTGGCACAAAACGTGTGTTTTGTGCACAGAATCGTCGCTTTTGCTCAGTTTTGGAGCAAAACCCGCGTTTCGTGCACATAATCGCCGCTTTTGCTCAGTTTTGGCACAAAACCCGCGTTACGGGCACAGAATCGCCGCTTTTGCTCAGTTTTGGCACAAAACGTGCGTTTCGTGCTCTGGATCGCCGCTTTTGCTCAGTTTTGGCACAAAACGTGCGTTTCGTGCACAGAATCGCCACTTTTGCTCAGTTTTGGCACAAAACGTGCGTTTCGTGCACAGAATCGCCGCTTTTGCTCAGTTTTTGCACAAAACGTGTGTTTCGTGCACAGAACTCCCGCATTTGCTCAGTTCTGGCACAAAACAAGCGTTTCGTGCCCAGAATCGCCGCTTGTGGTCAGTTTTGGCACAAAACGTGTGTTTTGTGCACAGAATCGTCGCTTTTGCTCAGTTTTGGAGCAAAACCCGCGTTTCGTGCACATAATCGCTGCTTTTGCTCAGTTCTGGCACAAAACCCGCGTTTCGGGCACAGAATCGCCGCTTTTGCTCAGTTTTGGCACAAAACGTGCGATTCGTGCTCTGGATCGCCGCTTTTGCTCAGTTTTGGGACAAAACGTGCGTTTCGTGCACAGAATCGCCACTTTCGCTCAGTTTAGGCACAAAACGTGCGTTTCGTGAACAGAATCGCCGCTTCTGCTCAGTTTTGGCACAAAACTTGCGTTTCATGCACAGAATCGCCGCATTTGCTCAGTTTTGGCACAAAACGTGCGTTTCGTGCACAGAATTGCTCCTTCTGGCACAAAACGTGCGTTTCGTGCACTGAATCGCCGCTTTTGCTCAGTTTTGGCATAAAACCCGCGTTTCGTGCACAGAATCGCCACTTTTGCTCAGTTTAGGCACAAAACGTGCGTTTCGTGCACAGAATCGCAGCTTTTGCTTAGTTTTTGCACAAAACGTGTGTTTCGTGCACAGAATTCCCGCATTTGCTCAGCTCTGGCACAAAACGTGCGATTTGTGCACAGAATCGCCGCTTTTGCACAGTTTTGGCACAAAACGTGCGTTTCGTGCACCGAATAGCCGCTTTTGCTCAGTTTTTGCACAAAACGTTCCTTTCGTGCACGGAATCGCCGCCTATGCTCAGTTTTTGAACGTGTGTTTCGTGCACAAAATCGCCGCTTTTGCTCAGTTTTGGCACAAAACGTGCGTCTTGTGCACAGAATCGCCGCTTTTGCTCAGTTTTAGCACAAAACCCGTGTTTCGTGCACAGAATCGCCGCATTTGCTCAGTTATGGCACAAAACGTGCGTTTTGTGCACAGAATTGCCGCTTTTGCTCAGTTCATTCACATAACGTGCGTTTCGTGCACAGAATCGTCGCTTTTGCTCGGTTTGGCATAAAACGTGCGTTTCGTGCGCAGAATTGCTCCTTTTGGTACAAAACGTGCGTTTCGTGCACTGAATCGCCGCTTTTGCTCAGTTTTGGCATAAAACCCGCGTTTCGTGCACAGAATCGCGGCTTTTGTCTGTTTTGGCACAAAACCCGCGTATCGAGCACAGAATCGCCACTTTTGCTCAGTTCAGGCACATAACGTGCGTTTCGTGCACAGAATCGCCGCCTTTGCTCAGTTTTGGAACAAAACGTGTATTTCGTGCACAGAATTCCCGCATTTGTTCAGTTCTGGCACAAAACGTGCGTTTCGTGAGCAGAATCGCAGCTTTTGCTCAGTTTTGGCACAAAACGTGCGTTTCGTGCACAGAATCGCCGCTTTGGCTCAGTTTTGAAGCAAAACTTGCGTTTCGTGCACATAATCGCCGCTTTTGCTCAGTTTTGGCACAAAACCCGCGTTTCGGGCACAGAATCGCCGATTTTGCTCAGTTTTGGCACAAAACGTGCGTTTCGTGCTCAGAATCGCCGCTTTTGCTCAGCTTTGGCACAAAACGTGCGTTTCGCGCACAGAATCGCCGCTTTTGCTCAGTTTTTGCACAAAACGTGTGTTTCGTGCACAGAACTCCCGCATTTGCTCAGTTCTGGCACAAAACGTGCGTTTCGTGCCCAGAATCGCCGCTTGTGGTCAGTTTTGGCACAAAACGTGCGTCTTGTGCACAGAATCGCCGCTTTTGCTCAGTTTTGGCACAAAACCCGCGTTTCGTGCACAGAATCGCCGCATTTGCTCAGTTTTTACACAAAACGGGCGTTTCGTGCACAGAATCGCCGCTTTTGCTCAGTTTTTGCACAAAACGTGCGTTTGGTGCACAGAACCGCCGCCTTTGTCAGTTTTGGCAGAATCGCCGCTTTGGCTCAGTTTTGGAGCAAAACCCGCGTTTCGTGCACAGAATCGCCGCATTTGCTCAGTTTTTACACAAAACGGGCGTTTCGTGCACAGAATTGCCGCTTTCGCTCAGTTCATTCACATAACGTGCGTTTCGTGCACACAATCGTCGCTTTTGCTCGGTTTGGCATAAAACGTGCGTATCGTGCGCAGAATTGCTCCTTTTGGCACAAAACGTGCGTTTCGTGCACAGAATCGCCGCATCTGCTCAGTTTTGGCACAAAACGTGCGTTTCGTGCACAGAATCGCCGCTTTGGCTCAGTTTTGATGCAAAACCCGCGTTTCGTGCACAGAATCGCTGCTTCTGCATAGTTTTGTCACAAAACGTGCGTTTCGTGCACAGAATCGCCGCTTTTGCTCAGTTCAGGCACATAACGTGCGTTTCGTGCACAGAATCGCCGCCTTTGCGCAGTTTTGGAACAAAACGTGTATTTCGTGCACAGAATTCCCGCATTTGCTCAGTTCTGGCACAAAACGTGCGTTTCGTGAGCAGAATCGCAGCTTTTGCTCAGTTTTGGCACAAAACCCGCGTTTCGGCACAGAATCGCCGATTTTGCTCAGTTTTGGCACAAAACGTGCGTTTCGTGCTCAGAATCGCCGCTTTTGCTCAGTTTTGGCACAAAACGTGCGTTTCGTGCACAGAATCGCCGCTTTTGCTCAGTTTTTGCACAAAACGTGTGTTTCGTGCACAGAACTCCCGCATTTGCTCAGTTCTGGCACAAAACGTGCGTTTCGTGCCCAGAATCGCCGCTTGTGGTCAGTTTTGGCACAAAACGTGCGTTTTGTGCACAGAATCGCCGCTTTTGCTCAGTTTTGGCACAAAACCCGCGCATCGTGCACAGAATCGCCGCATTTGCACAGTTTTGGCACAAAACGTGCGTTTCGTGCACAGAATCGCCGCTTTTGCTCAGTTCAGGCACATAACGTGCGTTTGGTGCACAGAACCGCCGCCTTTGTCAGTTTTGGCAGAATCGCCGCTTTGGCTCAGTTTTGGAGCAAAACCCGCGTTTCGTGCACAGAATCGCCGCTTTGGCTCAGTTTTGAAGCAAAACCCGCGTTTCGTGCACATAATCGCCGCTTTTGCTCAGTTTTGGCACAAAACCCGCGTTTCGGGCACAGAATCGCCGATTTTGCTCAGTTTTGGCACAAAACGTGCGTTTCGTGCTCAGAATCGCCGCTTTTGCTCAGTTTTGGCACAAAACGTGCGTTTCGTGCACATAATCGCCGCATTTGCTCAGTTTTGGCACAAAACCCGCGTTTCGTGCTCAGAATCGCCGCTTTTTCTCAGTTTTGGAACAAAACGTGCGATTCGTGCTCAGAATCGCCCCTTTTGCTCAGTTTTGGAACCAAACCCGCTTCTCGTGCAAGGAATCGCCGCTTTTGCTCAGTTCTGGCACAAAACGTGCGTTGCGTGCACAGAATCGCCGCTTTTGTCAGCATTGGCACAAGACGTGCGTTTCATGCACAGAATCGCCGTTTTTGCACATTATTGGCACAAAACGGGCGTTGCGTGCACAGAATCGCCGCATTTGCTCAGTTTTGGCACAAAACGTGCGTTTCGTGAACAGAATCGCCGCTTCTGCTCAGTTTTGGCACAAAACTTGCGTTTCGTGCACAGAATCGCCGCATTTGCTCAGTTTTGGCACAAAACGTGCGTTTCGTGCACAGAATTGCTCCTTCTGGCACAAAACGTGCGTTTCGTGCACTGAATCGCCGCTTTTGCTCAGTTTTGGCATAAAACCCGCGTTTCGTGCACAGAATCGCCACTTTTGCTCAGTTTAGGCACAAAACGTGCGTTTCGTGCACAGAATCGCAGCTTTTGCTTAGTTTTTGCACAAAACGTGTGTTTCGTGCACAGAATTCCCGCATTTGCTCAGCTCTGGCACAAAACGTGCGATTTGTGCACAGAATCGCCGCTTTTGCACAGTTTTGGCACAAAACGTGCGTTTCGTGCACCGAATAGCCGCTTTTGCTCAGTTTTTGCACAAAACGTTCCTTTCGTGCACGGAATCGCCGCCTATGCTCAGTTTTTGAACGTGTGTTTCGTGCACAAAATCGCCGCTTTTGCTCAGTTTTGGCACAAAACGTGCGTTTCGTGAGCAGAATCGCAGCTTTTGCTCAGGTTTGGCACAAAACGTGCGTTTCGTGCACAGAATCGCCGCTTTGGCTCAGTTTTGAAGCAAAACCCGCGTTTCGTGCACATAAGCGCCGCTTTTGCTCACTTTTGGCACAAAACCCGCGTTTCGGGCACAGAATCGCCGATTTTGCTCAGTTTTGGCACAAAACGTGCGTTTCGTGCTCAGAATCGCCGCTTTTGCTCAGTTTTGGCACAAAACGTGCGTTTTGTGCACAGAATCGCCGCTTTTGCTCAGTTTTTGCACAAAACGTATGTTTCGTGCACAGAACTCCCGCATTTGCTCAGTTCTCGCACAAAACGTGCGTTTCGTGCCCAGAATCGCCGCTTGTGGTCAGTTTTGGCACAAAACGTGTGTTTTGTGCACAGAATCGTCGCTTTTGCTCAGTTTTGAAGCAAAACCCGCGTTTCGTGCACATAATCGCCGCATTTGCTCAGTTTTGGCACAAAACCCGCGTTTCGTGCTCAGAATCGCCGCTTTTTCTCAGTTTTGGAACAAAACGTGCGATTCGTGCTCAGAATCGCCCCTTTTGCTCAGTTTTGGAACCAAACCCGCGTATCGTGCAAGGAATCGCCGCTTTTGCTCAGTTCTGGCACAAAACGTGCGTTGCGTGCACAGAATCGCCGCTTTTGTCAGCATTGGCACAAAACGTGCGTTTCATGCACAGAATCGCCGTTTTTGCACATTATTGGCACAAAACGGGCGTTGCGTCCACAGAATCGCAGCTTTTGCTTAGTTTTTGCACAAAACGTGTGTTTCGTGCACAGGATTCCCGCATTTGCTCAGCTCTGGCACAAAACGTGCGATTTGTGCACAGAATCGCCGCATTTGCTCAGTTTTGGCACAAAACGTGCGTTTCGTGAACAGAATCGCCGCTTCTGCTCAGTTTTGGCACAAAACTTGCGTTTCGTGCACAGAATCGCCGCATTTGCTCAGTTTTGGCACAAAACGTGCGTTTCGTGCACAGAATTGCTCCCTCTGGCACAAAACGTGCGTTTCGTGCACTGAATCGCCGCTTTTGCTCAGTTTTGGCATAAAACCCGCGTTTCGTGCACAGAATCGCCACTTTTGCTCAGTTTAGGCACAAAACGTGCGTTTCGTGCACAGAATCGCAGCTTTTGCTTAGTTTTTGCACAAAACGTGTGTTTCGTGCACAGAATTCCCGCACTTGCTCAGCTCTGGCACAAAACGTGCGATTAGTTCACAGAATCGCCGCTTTTGCACAGTTTTGGCACAAAACGTGCGTTTCGTGCACCGAATAGCCGCTTTTGCTCAGTTTTTGCACAAAACGTTCCTTTCGTGCACGGAATCGCCGGCTATGCTCAGTTTTTGAACGTGTGTTTCGTGCACAAAATCGCCGCTTTTGCTCAGTTTTGGCACAAAACGTGCGTCTTGTGCACAGAATCGCCGCTTTTGCTCAGTTTTGGCACAAAACCAGTGTTTCGTGCACAGAATCGCCGCATTTGCTCAGTTATGGCACAAAACGTGCGTTTCGTGCACAGAATTGCCGCTTTTGCTCAGTTCATTCACATAACGTGCGTTTCGTGCACAGAATCGTCGCTTTTGCTCGGTTTGGCATAAAACGTGCGTTTCGTGCGCAGAATTGCCCCTTTTGGTACAAGACGTGCGTTTCGTGCACTGAATCGCCGCTTTTGCTCAGTTTTGGCATAAAACCCGCGTTTCGTGCACAGAATCGCGGCTTTTGTCTGTTTTGGCACAAAACCCGCGTATCGAGCACAGAATCGCCGCTTTTGCTCAGTTCAGGCACATAACGTGCGTTTCGTGCACAGAATCGCCGCCTTTGCTCAGTTTTTGCACAAAACGTGTGTTTCGTGCACAGAACTCCCGCATTTGCTCAGTTCTGGCACAAAACGTGCGTTTCGTGCCCAGAATCGCCGCTTGTGGTCAGTTTTGGCACAAAACGTGCGTTTCGTGCACAGAATCTCCGCTTTTGCTCAGTTTTTGCACAAAACGTGTGTTTCGTGCACAGAACTCCCGCATTTGCTCAGTTCTGGCACAAAACGTGCGTTTCGTGCCCAGAATCGCCGCTTGTGGTCAGTTTTGGCACAAAACGTGCGTTTCGTGAACAGAATCGCCGCTTCTGCTCAGTTTTGGCACAAAACTTGCGTTTCATGCACAGAATCGCCGCATTTGCTCAGTTTTGGCACAAAACGTGCGTTTCGTGCACAGAATTGCTCCTTCTGGCACAAAACGTGCGTTTCGTGCACTGAATCGCCGCTTTTGCTCAGTTTTGGCATAAAACCCGCGTTTCGTGCACAGAATCGCCACTTTTGCTCAGTTTAGGCACAAAACGTGCGTTTCGTGCACAGAATCGCAGCTTTTGCTTAGTTTTTGCACAAAACGTGTGTTTCGTGCACAGAATTCCCGCATTTGCTCAGCTCTGGCACAAAACGTGCGATTTGTGCACAGAATCGCCGCCTTTGCTCAGTTTTGGAACAAAACGTGTATTTCGTGCACAGAATTCCCGCATTTGTTCAGTTCTGGCACAAAACGTGCGTTTCGTGAGCAGAATCGCAGCTTTTGCTCAGTTTTGGCACAAAACGTGCGTTTCGTGCACAGAATCGCCGCTTTGGCTCAGTTTTGAAGCAAAACCCGCGTTTCGTGCACATAATCGCCGCTTTTGCTCAGTTTTGGCACAAAACCCGCGTTTCGGGCACAGAA
>CALSEM010000075.1:242500-290000 GCA_943735885.1 Stelis phaeoptera
CGGCGCAAACAGACTTGCCGTTAAATAAACTCGCGGAGATAGCGGACCAAATTCGTGACAACACAGTGCCGGCTCAAGTCGCGAGTGTAGCACAGAATCCGTTGGCGGAGGAGGTTTTGAAAAGGCTCGCGAGTTTGGAACTCCGTTTTTCGGAGTTGTCGCGGTCGCGTCCATACGAGCGTCGCGGGAGTGCTCAGCGTCAAAGAATGCGATCGAACAGTCGTAAGCGCGGTAGCTCGCCTGCCGAGAAATCGCATTGCTGGTATCACCAGCGTTTCGGCAATAACGCGACAAAGTGCCGCCCCCCGTGCTCCTTTACGGCGGGAAACGGGCAGACCCAGAACTGAACGCGGCTGTCAGCGACGGTTCCCGAATAAGCCGCCTTTTTGTCACCGATCGTGTTTCGCGAGAGGACTTTTTGGTCGATACGGGATCGGACGTGTGTGTCTACCCCAGAAAACGCATGAAGGGCCGGTTCGAAAAAACGCAGTACGAGATGTTTGCGGCGAACGGCTCGATCATCACCACGTACGGCGTGAGGACGTTTAATCTGGACCTAGGACTCCGTCGTGCTTTCTGCTGGAGGTTCATCATCGCCGACGTCACGAGACCCATCATCGGCGCCGATTTCCTGAGTCATTTTGGATTGCTCATCGATCTGCGGAATCAGCGGCTACTGGATCCCAAAACAGCCTTGTTTTCTTGGGGAAGAGCGGTCAACTGCAACACGACGTCGGTGAAGACCGTCATCGGTGATTCCCCGTACGAGCGACTCCTGGCAGAATTGCCCGATATCACTCGCCCGACGTTACCGACCCGAGAGGTAAAGCATGATGTGTTTCATTTCATCGACACTACCCCCGGGCCGCCTACGTTTTGTAAACCGCGAAGATTATCCCCGGAAATGTATAAAGTCGCGCGTACGGAATTCGAAAATCTGTTGAACCAGGGTCACATCCGTCCTTCCCAGAGTCAATGGGCTTCGGCTCTGCACATGGTTCCAAAAAAGGAGGTCGGGTGGAGACCTTGCGGTGATTACCGTGCGTTAAACGCCCGCACGATACCAGATCGGTACCCCGTTTCGCACATCGAGGATTTTGCGCGTTTCTTACACGGAAAAACGTTGTTCTCGAGAGTCGATTTAGTCCGGGCGTACAGTCAAATCCGCATGAATCCCGACGACATACCGAAAACGGCGATAATCACCCCTTTCGGGCTCTTCGAGTTCGTGACAATGCCTTTCGGGCTACGTAACGCAGCGCAAACGTTCCAGCGTTTTATAGACACCGTTTTGCGCGGTTTGGACTTTTGTAACGCTTACATCGACGATATTTTAGTCGCGTCATGTAGCGAGCGCGAACATAAGGAACACCTGCGACAGCTTTTCGAACGTTTGAACCAATTCGGCATTGTTATCAATCCGACGAAATGCGTTTTCGCTGTAACCGAAGTCGATTTCCTCGGCTACGTAGTCAACAGTCACGGCACGAAACCGTTGCCAGGTAAAGTCCAAGCCATTGTAGATTTTCCTAAACCGAAAACGATTAAACAACTGCGCAGATTTTTGGGCATGGTTAATTTTTATAGGCGTTTCATTCCGGACGCAGCTGTTCTTCAAACTCCGCTTAATCAGTTATTAAAGGGCAAAAAGATTAAGAGCGACGTCCCAATCGTGTGGACACCCGATTCAGAGGCTGCACTTCTAAAATTAAAAAACGCGTTAGCAAACGCCGCGCTTTTAGCCCACCCAATTAACGACGCGCAACTCGCGTTAATGGTCGACGCGTCCGATTTTGCATTAGGCGCTACGTTGCAACAACGTCGTGGTAATTCGTGGGAACCCCTCGGGTTTTTTACAAAGTCCCTGTCCCCTATTCAACGGAAATATAGCGCGTACGACCGCGAGCTTTTGGCTATATACTCGGCAATAAAGCAGTTCCGACACGCGCTCGAGGGGCGAATATTTACAGTTTTCACGGACCATAAACCGATTATTTTCGCTTTTCGTCAAAAGCCCGAGAAGTGCACGCCGAGACAGTTCCGCTACCTGGATTTTATCGGGCAATTCTCTACCGATATCCGCCACGTTAGCGGAAAAGACAACGAGGTAGCTGACGCGTTGTCTCGCGTTGAATCGGTTGCCGTGACTGTTGATTATGAGCAATTAGCAAAATCACAAGACGCGGATCCCGAATTAAGAAATGCTTTGTCGACACCGGACGCCTCACTGCAGCTAAAACGGGTCAAATATATTAATAGCGACGCGCAGGTATATTGTGACCTTAGTACAGGTAGACTCCGACCCTTCGTGACCGAGCCTTTCCGACGGCAAGTTTTCAGATCGGTGCATGAGCTCTCGCACCCCGGCATCAAGACGACCATAAAACTGGTCAAGCAAAATTTCGTGTGGCCGTCAATGGAAAGAGATTGTCGTGAATGGACTCGGAGCTGCTTGCATTGTCAGCGTGCAAAAATTACCAGGCACGTTTCGAGCCCCGTCGGTACTTTTGCGATACCATCGGCTAGATTCGAGCACGTGCACCTCGATCTAGTCGGTCCGTTACCTGTTTCGAGGAATTATAAATATTGTTTGACCTGCGTTGACCGGTTCACGCGGTGGCCAGAGGTTTTCCCCCTCGAAAATATCGAGGCAGAGACCGTTGCGGCGGCGTTCGTTGCCGGTTGGGTTGCCCGTTTCGGTACCCCGCTGCGAGTTACCACCGACCAAGGTCGACAATTTGAATCGCATTTATTCAAGCAATTAAATACGCTTTTGGGAACGACCCATTTACGGACGACGGCGTACCACCCGGCAGCGAACGGCCTAGTGGAGCGTTTTCACCGGCATCTTAAATCGGCGATCAAATGCCACGACGATGACAGGTGGACCGATGCGTTACCGATAGTTTTATTAGGCATCCGAGCGGCCTATCGCGCCGATTTAGACGCGTCCGTCGCGGAGCTAGTCTATGGGGAAAATCTGCGTTTGCCGGCTGAGTTTTTCGGAAACTCAACAGAGTTCGGCACGGAGCCTCCAGAGCTAATCCGTCTACTCCGCGCGCGTTTTCGCGAATTACGTCCGACTACGGGGTCACGACACGGTCAGAATAAGGTGTTCGTTTTCAAAGATTTAGCTACAGCGTCACACGTGTTCGTGCGTGTCGATCGAGCCAAGGGCCCGTCAGAAAACCCGTATGAGGGACCGTTCAAAGTGGTATCCCGTTCGGGAAAAACGTACGTTCTACATATCCGTGACAAAGATGTTACCGTATCCGTGGATAGGTTAAAACCGGCGTACATACTTAAAGAGACCGATACGGATTACGAAACAGTCGTGCAAACGTTACCGCGCGCCGCGAACGGTGACGTACGAAACGCAGAACCGACCCGGGCACACGAGCAGGTGCGAACTCGTTCGGGTAGGCGCGTACATTTTCCAGATCGCCTGCAAGCTGGAGGTACATGTAAATAGTGTAAATAGTTAATTAGTTAGGTTTATAGCTTAGCATAAGGTAGTTTGTAATTTTTTTTAGCGTAACGTTTGCACTGGCAGGGGGGTGATGTGGCGGCCGTTGACGGAGATAAACACCATATGGACTGGAGCCGACGACCACGATTTACAACAAACGTTTCTCGGAATGTAATCTCGACGGTTCCGAGAGCGAGCAGCGGATGTTGTAAATCGTCCCGTTCCGATGGGCCCGCGGACAGGGTCAAGTACCCTTTTGTTGACGGGTAACGAACCGACCCCTGGGGCCCGGAGGAAAGTCGGCGACAGGATCAGTTTTCTCCGTCGCATGCACCCCCACCAGATCGCTCGCCCTCCTGGAAAAGCACGCTAAGGGCGTAGTGGAGAGGCGGCGATTGGTTTTAAACCGATTGGCTAGAGGTGACGAACGTCGTCAAGGTTATGGCCAATTAGGACGAGTCACCCCGCTCACGGGAGTGGGAGTACGCACGGAAAAGCGCAGCGGTTTTGCGTAACGAAAAAGGACTTGGCACTTTTCCGTCAATCTCGTTACTGAGTTGTAAAGCGCGTGACTCATTGTCAATCTGAATAAAGTTTTATCTATCCGAACACTGTGTCGGAAGTTGATTCGCTTCCCAGAACGTCACCACTCCTGCATCCCTTCAGAACTTTTGTTATTACCGACCACCGAACCGACTGGAGTGGAACTTGGTCTCCGGGAGCTCGAAAGCAATACGCGGCTGGGACTTGGTCCCTGGACGGAACGAGACCGTAACCCCCGAACCGACTGGACGAAACCTTCGAAATTATTTTTCGACGGTTATTCGTTCCATTTCGATCGTTGTATGTATATTCTCATTTATCTGACGTATTTGCAAAAGGATTTAATTGTCGTTTAAGGAACTTTTGTTATTACCGACCACCGAACCGACTGGAGTGGGACTTAGTCTTTCGGGGTCGAAAGCAATACGCGGCTGGGACTTTGTCTCAGGACGGAACGATACCGTAACCGCCGAACCGACTAGACGAAACTTTCGAAATTATTTTTAGACGGTTAATCGCTCCATTTCGATCGTTGCATGTATATTCTCATTTATCTGACGTATTTGCAAAAGGATTTAATTGTCGTTTAAGGAACTTTTGTTATTACCGACCACCGAACCGACTGGAGTGGGACTTAGTCTTTCGGGGTCGAAAGCAATACGCGGCTGGGACTTTGTCTCAGGACGGAACGATACCGTAACCGCCGAACCGACTAGACGAAACTTTCGAAATTATTTTTCGACGGTTAATCGTTCCATTTCGGTCGTTCAACGCTATTGTCGTTTATTCGACGTATGTGGATAACGATTTAACCGTTCTTTAAGGAACTTTTGTTATTACCGATCACCGAACCGACTGGAGTGGAGATTGGTCTCCGGCAGCTCGAAAACAATACGCGGCTGGGACTTGGTCTCAGGACGGAACGATACCGTAACCGCCGAACCGACTGGACGAAACTTTCGAAATTATTTTTCGACGGTTATTAGTTCCATTTCGATCGTTGTATGTATATTCTCATTTATCTGACGTATTTACAAAAGGATTTAATTGTTGTCTAAGGAACTACTGTTAGTCTCTAGGGACCTAACCCTATTTTTTTTTTTTTTTTTTTTTTACGTGGAGGAAATCTGATCGGCAGACACCCCCCTGCCGCTCGGGGGAGCGACAGAGGGGTAGTGTGGGGTTCGACCCACTAAAACCTCCACGGCGACCTTCGGACGCTATTCCACCTCTGGCGGATTCGGGGGAGTCACGGGAACTCTCGGAGAACACTACCGCGACTCCCCCTCGCCATGGCCGGTCATCTATCCTCTGATGACCGGCCGCGTCCCGAGGAGGGGGAGTTTACTCCTCCCCCTCCTATGACCTCTGGTTCCGCAGTGCAGGGAGGCCGCGCCCCGCACCGCTCCATCCCGGCGGCCGTTTATCAACTACCCAGGGCCCCCGCCCTGGGTAATACGGCCGCCCGGGGGGACGGCGTTAAACATGCCGTCCCCCCGCTCCCGTCGACTACTACGTCTCGATCTGCTGACGGCGGGGGAACAAGGGGGACCCCAGATGTGATCCACCCCCCGCCGTCAGCTACCCTCCTTAGTCCGGGGGCCCCACGGCGCGGCCTCTCACAGGCCGCACACGCCGCCGCCCCCGGTTTCTTCGAGCGGGATCGGATCGTTCCCGATCCCGCTTGGCGGCCTCCTTCTGCTTTATTACTTCCTCGCAGAAGGAGGCCACCTGCTTCCAGTTCCTCTCGCTCTCCAGCATTGCCCCAACTACTGCTGGGAGCGAGAGGTCTCCTCCAATCTCACATCGGAAGACTCGACGCAGCGCTGAAAAGGCGGGGCATTCCTCCAGCGTGTGCTGCGCCGAGCCCCCCTCCTCCCCACAGTGGTGGCAAACCGCCGTCTCCTCCCGTTCTATCCGACACAGGTAGACACCGAAACAGCCGTGTCCCGTGAATACCTGTGTCAGACGGTAGGTGAGCGTACCGTGCCGCCGCTCCCGCCACCTTTGCAGGTGTGGCAGGAGGGCCCCGGGGACGCGTTCGCTGGCGTGGGAGGATAACTCCCTACGCCAAACCTCCCACATGCGCCCCCGGGCCTGGAGTTCCAGCTCCTGGACCGCCTCAGGCTCCAGCGGGGCCCCCCGAGCGCTGCGGCAAATGCTGTTGCGCCTATAAATATAGGCGCGCACCGCCGCGAGCAGCTCCAAGGGTAGTTCCCCGGCCAGAGCCAGCGCCGCCATAGTGACCTAACCCTAACCCTAACCCTATTCCTAACCTACCACCGAACCGACTGGAGTGGAACTTGGTCTCCGGGAGCTCGAAAGCAATACGCGCCTGGGACTTTGTCTCAGGACGGAACGATACTGTAACCGCCGAACCGACTGGACGAAACTTTCGAAATTATTTTTCGACGGTTAATCGTTCCATTTCGGTCGTTCAACGCTATTGTCGTTTATTCGACGTATGTAGATAACGATTTAACCGTTCTTTAAGGAACTTTTGTTATTACCGACCACAGAACCGACTGGAGTGGGACTTAGTCTTTCGGGGTCGAAAGCTATACGCGGCCGGGACTTGGTCTCTGGACGGAATGTGACCGTAACCCCCGAACCGACTGGACGAAACTTTCGAAATTATTTTTCGACGGTCAATCGTTCCATTTCGATCGTTGCATGTATATTCTCATTTATCTGACGTATTTACAAAAGGATTCAATTGTTGTTTATGGAACTTTTGTTGTTCCCGACCACCGAACCGACTGGAGTGGAACTTAGTCTCCGGGAGCTCGAAAGCAATACGCGGCTGGGACTTGGTCTCTGGACGGAATGTGACCGTAACCCCCGAACCGACTGGACGAAACTTTCGAAATTATTTTTCGACGGTTAATCGTACCACTTCGATCGTTGTATGTTTATTCTCATTTATCTGACGTATTTGCAAAAGGATTTAATTGTCGTTTAAGGAACTTTTGTTATTACCGACCACCGAACCGACTGGGGTGGGACTTAGTCTTTCGGGGTCGAAAGCAATACGCGGCTGGAACTTTGTCTCAGGACGGAACGATACCGTAACCGCCGAACCGACTAGACGAAACTTTCGAAATTATTTTTCGACGGTTAATCGCTCCATTTCGATCGTTGTATGTATATTCTCATTTATCTGACGTATTTGCAAAAGGATTTAATTGTCGTTTAAGGAACTTCTGTTATTACCGACCACCGAACCGACTGGAGTGGAGATTGGTCTCCGGCAGCTCGAAAGCAATACGCGGCTGGGACTTGGTCTCAGGACGGAACGATACCGTAACCGCCGAACCGACTGGACGAAACTTTCGAATTATTTTTCGACGGTTAATCGTTCCATTTCGATCGTTGTATGTATATTCTCATTTATCTGACGTATTTGCAAAAGGATTTAATTGTCGTTTAAGGAACTTTTGTTATTACCGACCACCGAACCGACGGGGGTGTCCCACTTGGACTCCGACCGATTGGACACGTCCCGATTGGACTGTCCCGATTGGACACGTCCCGATTGGACCCCGTGCCGATTGGACTCGTGTCGTTTGGACTCCGTGCCGATTTTACTCGTGCCGTTTGGACTCCGTGCCGTTTGGACACCGTACCTGTAGGACCCGTGCCGTTTGGACTGCGTGCCGATTGGACTCCGTGCCGGTTGGACTTGTGCCGTTTGGATTCGTTACGTTTGGACGGCGTAAATTTAATAATAATTGCATCTCGAAGTCTACGTATGGTGATATTGTATTATGATACGGTATTGTGGTATGTTTATTTATTATTGGAAATCTATTAAATGTGAACCTGAACTTAATTTGAATGTGGTTTTTTACGCATTTCTTGCTTGGGGGAACAATAACGTATTTGCAATTAAGAATAATTATTGAGAAAAATTCCGGGCCGTTGTGAGAAAAATAATATGGAAATGGTGTTTGTGTGCATTTTATAATACAAACTTAGATAAATGTTTATTTTTTGTGCAAATTACAATCAATAATATAAGTATCTATATTTTGACAGGTATAGGTTATAGAGAGAAATAGCTGGATACCAGTAATTACAAAAGTGAAAAAAAATTAGACCAAATATTGCAGGAGATAATGCACAAGACACAGTAATGTTGCTTTGTAATACGTTTGTGCACACATTAGAACCATAATAGTTCTTAGCAGAATAATTATAATTCTTAGCGTGATATGGTACATCAATAGCGCTGTCTTTATAAAGTGGTATTTAATTGTTAACAACAAGAACAGAAGCATATAAGACAGATTTCTCAATAACAGAGTAAGTAAAATCCACAATGAAAATTAGATTGTGTTTACCATTATTTAATAAGCAGTTTAGTGAGCTAAAAGTATTGGTACTAACTTTCTAAATTCCATTGCGTTTTCTGTTTCCATAGTCTTTGATTGATGTATGCAGCGACAGTCATCCCAATAAGGGAAAGCTACCAGAAGAATCGTACAAATATTTTTGGAAATACTATAATGTTTGACAGGTATAGGTTAAAGTGAAGACGTTCAGAAACATAGAAGTAAACGTACAGTTTCCAATGAAATGCAATGACAAAAACCAAAAATATTGAATACAGAGAAGCACATACTTCATCGTTCGATGGATCTGGAAATATGTTTAAGGTAAAAGAAACATTACATATTTTATTTCAAATTATAGTTGTAGTTGTAAGATGTAAATGTATTAGCATATAACGCTATGTAATTTTTTTCTTTATTTTCAGCATTTGTTCGGATCTTGTTGGGAAGATTACAATTGTAGGACAAACAGCAAAAATATTAAATACAGAGAAGCACTTACTTTCTCGTTCGATGGATCTGGATATATGTTTAAGGTAAAAGAAATATTAAATATTTTATTTCAAATTGTAGTTGTAGTTGTAAGATATAAATGTATTAGTATATAACGCTATGAAATTTTTTTCTTTATTTTCAGCATTTGTTCAGATGTTGTTGGAAAGATTACAATTGTAGGACAAACAGCAAAAATCTTAAATACAGAGAAGCACTTACTTTCTCGTTCGATGGATCTGGATATATGTTTAAGGTAAAAGAAATATTAAATATTTTATTTCAAATTGTACTTGTAAAATATAAATGTATCAGTATATAACGCTATCTAAGTTTTTTCTTTATTTTCAGCATTTGTTCAGATCTTGTTGGGAAGATTACAATTGTAGGACAAACAGCAAAAATATTTTTTTTTTTTTTTTTTTTTATTTATTTATTTTGAGTCGCATCCCCCATCTGGGTATTAGCGACTATTACATATAATACGGTACAATACGGTCTAGTAAATTAAATCCAGGATACCTTGATAGCTCTTACGTTACACAGTTATTATTGTACTACAATAGGTGTCTCAAGTTGGTAGAATTAATGAATTTTATTACGTTTTTACACGAAGAAGGGGAACTTAACATTTTACGCATTACTAAATTGCAGAGGTCAAATTTTATCCTTTCATTATTAAATTTTGGGCAATCTATTAATACGTGTTTAATAGTGATGGCGCTCTTGCACTGTTCACATTCCGGTGTTGCATCCTTCGTAAACAGGTGGTGATGCGTTAGCTGTGAATGTCCTATACGAAGCCTTGTTATTATAGTCTGGTCTTTCCTATTAAATTGTGTAGCTGGACTCCGTTCGTAGATGCTTTTCCTTACATTATGGAGGTTAGTTCTCTTGCTATTTATCCACTGTGTGTTCCAAATGTTGTAGATATTGATTTTGATTTTATTTTTAAAGTCTTTGTCGGTTATAATGTTGGCTTTCATCGGGAACTCTAGTTCGCTTGCAAGTACTGCTGCTTCCTTTATTTCTTTTATTTTTTGTGTATCTGGGATTTTCGTGCTTATCAGCAGTTTATGTTTCACTTTGAGTATTTCTTCGAGGATCATGTTAGTTAGTGCTTCGTTTGTGTTATTCTGTTTAATAATCAGTGGTAAGAATTCTGTGAATATGATAAATTTTCCTTCAGTGTTTTGGACATAGTGGATGGCGCTGAGAAATGCGGTAGCTAGGTTGGTTTGTAAGGAATACCATTTAGGAAGTTTGTGTAGAATTTTCTCGTTATTATACAGTAAAACTGCGCACCCAGATGACTTCCGGTTCTTGTGAGAATCTGTAAATATATGTTTATGTTCGGGATACATTTTGATAAAATCATCTTCAGATTTCAAGGAGCTATTATCAGTGCTGATGGTTATTTCACATAGGTGATTTTTCCATGGACATGAGTTCGTTTTTTTATACGTAAGAATAGTTGGGAATGGGGTTTTAATTTGTTTTAGATATCTTCGAACTCTTATACTAAACGGGTGTCTAGATTTTGCATTGAACTTGTAGCTATTCTTTGTGCCAGATTTAAGGGCGGCGAAATTTTGATTATCAGGGAATGTAAGTACTCTTGCTGCGTATCTTAAAGTGAGGTCCATTCTTCTTGATTTTAGGGGAAGAAGGTTACCTTCGCTTAATAAACTGTTAGCTGGGCTAGTTCTAAATGCATGTATAGCAATTCTTATAGACGTGTTGATGATTGGGTCTAGTCTTTTTAGGATGTTTTCACTTGCTGATCCATAAGCCATGCAACCGTAGTCTAGTTTGGGTTGGATTAGAGCTTTATAGGTGCTTAAGATGACGTTTTGGTCTGTACCCCAGCTCTTGGCAGATAGGATTTTCAAAATATTTATTCTCTTTAGGCACTGATCTTTTAGGTTCTTAATATGGGGAATCCAGGATAGTTTGTTGTCGAAGGTGAGTCCGAGGATTTTCACTTGATCTACCTCTTTTATTTTTTGATGCTGAATAAAAAGGTCGAGTTCTTTGCCAGGTTTTCTGCTCTGAAAAATAATTGCCTGGGATTTACTAGTAGAGAATTTGAATCCCGTTGTAATTGCAAAATCGTAGAGTTGATCCAAGGTATTTTGGATAATGGATTTGCTGGTGCTAAGATTTTTTCCTTCAACGAAGATAGTTATGTCGTCTGCAAAAATAGTAAATTTAACTGGTGGTTGTATCGAGTTTTGAATATCATTGATGCATAATAGGAACAGTGTGACGCTGATAACCGATCCCTGAGGAACACCGTTAGCTATGTCTGCTGAGTCTGAGAGAGCATTGTTCACTCTTACTCGGATGGATCGATTGGTGAGAAAGTTTTTGATGAAGTAATATAAATTTCCTGTTATTTGGTGATTTTTCAATAGCATTAAAATCCTTTTCCTCCATATTAGGTCATAAGCTTTTTCAAGATCAAGGCACACAGCTATGAGATGATGGTTGTTAGCTAATGCATTGCAGATGCCCGACTCTAAGTTGACAAGGCAATCTGCCGTCGAACAATTTTGTCTGAAGCCACTTTGATATCTGGTGATGATATTGTTCTTATTTAGGTACCACCTTAGTCTTTTGTTGACTATTTTTTCCATTATTTTGCAAATACAGCAGGTTAATGCTATTGGTCGATAGTTCTCTTTTTTATCTTTTTCTTTATGCGGCTTAAGAACGGGGACTACGATAGCTTGTCTCCATATGTTGGGGAAGAGTCTGTTGGTCCATATGACGTTGAAGATCCTCAGAAGGCATTCCAATGCATCGAGCGGTAAGTTTTTAAGGAGGATATTAGAGATGTTGTCCGGTCCGGGGCTGGAGTTTTTGCTGTCAGTTAATGCTGTACGGAGTTCTTCCATAGTTATTTCTTCGTTCAGCAATTTATTATCTTCATTAGCTGGAATCTCGGTGTCTGTGTCAATTTCTTTCTCGATTTTTGTTCTATGCGCTAAAAAGGCAGGGTTATGAATTCTATCACTTGAGTTTTCTGCAAACGCTGCGGCTAGGATGTTCGCTATATCTCGTTCATTATTGATAGTTTTTCCATCGTCGTTTAAACCTGCTATTATGGTAGATTTCCTCTGTCCTTCAATTGATTTAATTTTTTGCCACATTACTTTAGAAGGGGTTTGATGGTTGATTGATGCCAAAAATTTTAACCAGGAATCGCGTTTACTATTTTTTATGGTTTTTTTTGCCATAGCTTTTAATCTTTGAAACTCAATTTTGTTGGCTATAGTGTTGTTCTTTTTGTAGCGATTAAAGGCCTTCTTATAGGTGATAACCGCGGTTTCACATTCGTCGTTCCACCAGGGGGTATGGTGTTTTTGCTGTTTGCCGGACGTTTTGGGTATGGAATCATTAGCTGCTTCGAGTAGTATTTCTGCAAATTCCGACATTAATTTGTTAATGTCTATACTGTTTTGTACTGATAAACTATTCATAAGTTCCTTAAATGTAATTATTTTTTCAGAGGTTTTGTTAGCGTATGTTTCCCAATCGGCTTTGTGGTATTTCCATCTGGTAAAGCTTAACTCCTGCACTCTGCGGGAGGAATCGAATGTAATATATAGGGGAAAGTGGTCACTTCCGTACAGATCATCTGACGCTTCCCATTCTAGAAGGTTTGCACAACTACTGCTGCAGATGGATAAGTCGATGGCGCTAAGTTTCCCGTTACTTGCGTTGAAATGAGTAGCGGTAGTTCGGTTTAATAGAATAATATCATTAACGTTAATAAGCTCTTCGATTAGGATGCCTCTTCGATCAGTTTTATAGGATCCCCATAATGTACTGTGACTATTAAAGTCGCCCAGTATTATAAACGGAGTAGGAAGTTGGTGTATCACGTTGTCTAGCTCAGCAATACTTAATTGGTATCGATTGCTTAAGTATACATTGCAGATGGAAATTTTTAAATCACCAATTAGTACACTAGCAGCAACTGCTTCAATTGTGGTATCAACTGGGATTTCATGACTATTTACATTGTTTTTGACCAGAATTGCGACTCCTCCACTTGCTGCTACACAATCTTTTCTATTTCTGTTATAGCAGGTGAAATTTTTCATTTTAATAGTTTGTTGATCTTTCAGGTTGGTTTCTTGTAGGCAGATGATTTCTAATTTCTTAGCTTTAATTAACTCTTGTAGCATTTCGTATTGACTATACAACCCGTTTATGTTCCACTGCATTAATTTGCTCATTATTCGAAGGTAGATTGAGGGATTTGGGGGTTGTTAATACGTTATGCTTCTACGTCGGAGTTATCTGGAGTATCCGTAGGGGTTAGACTCTCGCCTGGATTTTTGAGACTTTTTAATAAGGTAGTGCATCTGTACTTAATGCTTCGGTTTCTTACGTTCGGGTAGATGACTTCGTTGATAAATTTAACAAATGTGTTTAAATCTTGCGTATACTGTAATACAGTGGCTATCGGATTTTTGGTGCCCCGAATATTTTCCATAAGGCTTTTAAATTGAACATAATTAAGTACTGAGTTAGGCTTATTTAAAGACTCTTTGACATATTTTAGCTTTTTGTCCATTTCATCTTCGCTTCCTGTTATGTTATTAGTGGCGTACGACGTACTAGAATTAAAGATTTGTAAAGTAGGTTCTGGATGAAAAGGGTTTGGGGGATCAACTTTACTTTTTTTGACGTATTGCTTACTAATTTTTCTTATTTCATTTTCAAGGTCAAAAGGTTCTCCACTATAAGATTCTTTAGAACTAATTTCTGAGTGTGTTCTTTTACTTTCATAGATTGTTTGTATTGGAGTGATCGTGTTAACTTTTGTGCCAGCTGAATTTGCTATATCCGCTGTTGAACTATACACCCTATTCTGCTTGATGTTGTCAAAGATTTTGTTTACTGTTATGTCCATTGACTGTGTGTCTGCTTCGTTTGGTATTGCTGTGGTTATGTTCGGCTGTGTATCTGTAGTTTGTATGTTTACACCTGGATCGGCGTTCGTACAGTTCCTCGCAAGGTGGCCTTCTAATTTACAAATGAAGCACCTGAACACGTCTGTGCTTGCAAAAATGAAATAGTCAAGATTTTCGTAATTAACTTTAAATATTTCTGGGATTTTTTTAACGTCATCAGGCTTGACATAGACTTGTCGTCTAAAGCTTTGGACGTGACTAAAGCCTTCACTGTTGATAGCTGCTCTGAGGGTAGTTATTCCGGAGGCACGCGTAACATTTAATTGGTTTAGTATATTCTCGAACACATAATTAGGAATTTCCGTTGGCACATTTGAGAAAATTACTCTTTTATGACGTGAGATTAGCGGTCTTAGAGTTACCTTATGTTCGTTGATCCAGATGAATTCCTGTTTTTCGGTGATCTTATTGACTAATTCTTTTGACGACACATAGATACAGATTCGGTTGTTAGATATTCTAGAAGCACTTATCACATTTTCTTTACTCACTAGTTCACCAATAGCTCTAGCATAGTCTGTCAAATTTAAATTTTCAATGCAGTCCAGAATAACGCCTTGATCTCTTTTGACTGCTTGTGTTTTTTGAGTAATTGCTGCGTAACTTGTGTCAGACGTAGGCTCAATTACGAAAGTAGGGATTTCTTTTTGAGTTACCTGACTCCCTGGCGTGGGAGTCATGGTTGTCACTCGAGGGAGGTCCAAGACAGGACCTCACTCTAAAGTTTACAATGAGAACCACTTATATTATATCCTTCTATTAACGTAGAGAGCACTAGGTAAACACGTCTGCTCGCTATGAAAGTCAGACGAAGAGTCCCAGCAAAAATATTAAATACAGAGAAGCACTTACTTTCTCGTTCGATGGATCTGGATATATGTTTAAGGTAAAAGAAATATTGAATATTTTATTTCAAATTGTACTTGCAAAATATAAATGTATCAGTATATAACGCTGATATTTTTTTATTCATTTTCAGCATTTGTCCAGATCTTGATGGGAAAATTGCAATTGTTGGACAAACAGCAAACGTATTGAATACAGAGATGCATTTACTTTCTCACCAGATATAACTGGAAACATGTTTAAGGTAAGAGAAATATTAAATGTTTTATTTCAAATTAAAGTTGCAAAATACAGTGTATCAATATATAATACTATGATATCATTTTCTTTATATTCTGCCTTTTTCGAAACATTGGTGGGATGACTACAGTTATAGGACAAAGAGCAAAAATATTTAATAAAGAGAAGCACATACTTCATCGTTCGATGAATCTGGAAATATGTTTAAGGTAAAAGAAACATTACATATTTTATTTCAAATTATAGTAGTAATTGTAAGATATAAATGTATTAGTATATAACGTTATGTAATTTTTTTCTTTATTTTCAGCATTTGTTCAGATCTTGATGGGAAAATTGCAATTGTTGGACAAACAGCAAACGTATTGAATACAGAGATGCATTTACTTTCTCACAAGATATAACTGGAAACATGTTTAAGGTAATAAAAATATTAAATGTTTTATTTGAAATTAAAGTTGCTAAATACAGTGTATCAATATATAATACTATGATATCATTTTCTTTATATTCTGTCTTTTTTTAAACATTGATGGGATGACTACAATTATAGGACAAACAGCAAAAATATTTAATACAGAGAAGCACATACTTCATCGCTCGATGAATCTGGAAATATGTTTAAGGTAAAAGAAATATTAAATATTTTATTTCAAATTGTAGTTGTAGTTGTAAGATATAAATGTATTAGTATATAACGCTAGGTAATTTTTTTCTTTATGTTCAGCATTTGTTCAGATCTTGTTGGGAAGATTACAATTGTACGACAAACAGCAGAAATATTAAATACAGAGAAGCACTTACTTTCTCGTTCGATGGATCTGGATATATGTTTAAGGTAAAAGAAATATTGAATATTTTATTTCAAATTGTACTTGCAAAATATAAATGTATCAGTATATAACGCTGATATTTTTTTATTCATTTTCAGCATTTGTTCAGATCTTGATGGGAAAATTGCAATTGTTGGACAAACAGCAAACATATTGAATACAGAGATGCATTTACTTTCTCACAAGATATAACTGGAGTCATGTTTAAGGTGAAATGTTAATATTTCAAAGTGTTTGTGTTTGTAAAAGTGAATTACAATAAATATTTAGTCATTTACGGAAATGCATAGTTTATTTAACGCGTTTTATGTTTCTATTTATTTAGTTTTTAAGTTACAGAAATGAAAAATCGCATTTTTTATTAAGATTACACATTTCATTTCTACTTAAAAAATAATGTTGCTATTATTTTCTAAAGATTGAGATAAAGGATAATACATAAAAATAAATAAGTTTAATTAAAATGCGAACAAGAGAGTTTATCATTGTCAATAGTTATTAAATATTTGTTAAATTCTCAAATAAAATGAAATAAACCGGCGTTTAAAGCTATAAAAAAAACTCTGTAAATCTTAATCAATTAGCAATTAAAAGAAACATTAAACCTTATTTTCTTCAATACATCCTTTATTTCAAATTAATGTTGTTGAGTACAATGTATCAATATGTAATAATATAATTTCTTCTTCTTTATCTTCAACATTTATTCAGATACTGATGAGGAAATTACAACAAAGAAATAACGAAATAGAAAAGTTGAATAGACACATTAAAGAAATTAACCAGCGTACAGAGAATAACATACACAGTTCCCAATGAAATACCATGCCAAACAACACTAGCGGACCCTGAAAACAGAGATGCGATTACTTTCTTTCAAGATATATATGCAAATATGTTTAACATAAAAGAAATATTTTCTTCAATACATCCTTTATTTCAAATTGGTGTTGTAGAGTACGATGTGTCAATATATATTAATATGATTTCTCTTTCCTTATTTTCAGCATTTATTCAGACATTGTTGAGGAAATTACTACAAAAAAATTATGGTTCACTGTAGTGAAGGAACAATCTAAATTAAATTAGATATGTTTGTCTTGCAAATCGTGGACTATAAAAGCTATGTAATGCCAGCATGTTTTTAGTAAATAAATTTATAGAAGAAAATATGACTCTTAAACTGTAATTTCCTATTCTAATTTCCTTAATGTAGAGTTTCATTTATGGTTCATGTCGTCCTCTTCTACTTGCAAATAAATACTTATGTCGAATAGAACTTAATAGATAAGGAAAAAAGTTTTAATAACAGAATACTTACATACTTCACTATTCACTTTCACCTAGTTTATATTATTTGTATCCAGTTTACAAACCTCAAATTCATTTTATCCAACTACACAGTCCAACTGAAATATTCCATTGTTCACACCAATCAGAAAAAGTATTAAAACGTTTAGAAATAATGTCGTGCAAAGAAGACTCGTGGAGAAAAGATGAAAAAGGATGTTCAATTACTATGGATTAGTTTCACACTCAATTTTTTTGCGAAACACCCGAAGCACAAGACGAAATGCAACGCGTTATACAGCTGACGCGATAAAACTGAACAAATGGATAGAAATCAATATGTAATTATATACAACCTTTCCCACGCATTTTCACGATCAACGTTACTTTTTGCCGAAAATCACGAGCTTTTCAACTTATTTGTGACAGAAGGTGCTTATCGTGCAACATAATTTGTTAAATGGCTGACGCGATAAAACCTTAGAAATCGATGGAAATCTATAATTCCCCATTTTTTCACGCATTTCCATTATCAACATCATTTTTAACTGAGAATCACGAGCACTTTTCAATTCTTTTACAACAGAAGTTGCTTATCGGCCAAAAAAATTCTTTCAATGGCTGACGCGATAAAACTTTAGAAATCGATATTTCCACTATTTCTCCACGCATTTTCGTGAAGGACGTACGTATGTATGTGTATATGTATGTATGTACATCTTTTGCACGAAATCACGAATACTTTTCAATTTTTGAACGAGGGAAGATGCTTATCATGAAAGGAAACCGCGATTACCAGTAAAAAGAGACGCAGATCATGAAAATGCGTAGAAGAATAGCTGCACTATCGATTTTTTCAGTTTTTACAATTGTAGGGTGTCATCGATTTAACAACGTATCTTCCACGATAAGCACCCTTTCTCGTGTCGACCGAGCCCCTACTAGATATTCTATGACGGTCCCCTTTACCCTCGGTCCCAAATCCCTTTTTCCTGCTTTTCCGATCAGATATCCTTAGAAAAAGGCCCCTCGTATCCCATCCTCCAGAAACCTCGATATTTATGTATCCGGGACTGATTCCCGCATTTTTTCCAGAAAACCCTCACTGTTCTCCCACCTACCCCTACCACTACTTTCCCTACCAAAAACCCCTTATAAAAGGACGACCCAAAAAGCGTAAGTCAGTCAGTAGAGTCAGTACAGTAAGAAAAGTCAGTATAATCAGAATTTCCGTCGAGACTCCGCAAGTCCGTGCGCGTAGTTAGTAAGATCCAGTGTTTGTCTGTATAATCTTCAAAGTACTAAATAAAGAACATTTCTTAAAACCAACTCATCTTGTGTGACGTTGACGACACTCGTTTGAGAATTGATAAGTATTGCTGATTTCCGGTAAAATGATACGTCAATCATGTGGATGCATGGAAAAATAGCGGAGTTACTGATTTTTATCGATTTTTGCTATTTTATTGCGTCGTTTATTAAACAACATTTTTTCCATGATAACCACCTTTTCTCGTTAATAGATTGAGAAATATTCGCGATTTCCATTAAAAAGTGTGGTCGATCATGGAAATACATAGAGAATTAGTGGAATTATTGATTTTTCCGATTTTTTACAATTTTATTGCGTCATCTTGAGATTAACTTATTTTCCACGATAAGCACAGTTTCTCGTTAATAAATTTAAAAGTATTCGTGATTTCCAGTAAAAAGAGTGGTCGATCATGGAAATACATAGAGAATTAGTGGAATTATTGATTTTTTCGATTTTTTACAATTTTATTGCGTCATCTTTAGATTAACTTATTTTCCACGATAAGCACCTTCTTTTGTTAATAAATTGAAAAGTATTCGCGATTTCCAGTAAAAAGAGTGGTCGATCATGGGAATACATGCAGAAATAGCGGAATTATTGATGTTTTCGATCTTTTATCATTCTGCTGCGTCATCTTTAGATGAATATATTTTCTACGATAAGCACACTTTCCCGATGAAAAATCGAAAAGTATTCGTGATTTTCAGTAAAAAGAGTGGTCGATCATGGAAATACATGCAGAAATAGCGGAATTATTGATTTTTTCGATCTTTTATGATTCTGCTGCGTCATCTTTAGATGAATTTATTTTCTACGATAAGCACACTTTTCCGATGAAAAATCGAAAAGTATTCGTGATTTCCAGTAAAAAGAGTGGTCGATCATGGAAATACATGCAAAAATTGGGGAATTATTGAATTTTTCGATCTTTTATTATTCTGCTGCGTCATCTTTAGATGAATTTATTTTCTACGATAAGCACACTTTCCTGATGAAAAATCGAAAAGTATTCGTGACTACCAGTAAAAAGAGTGGTCGATCATGGAAATACATGCAGAAATAGCGGAATTATTGATGTTTTCGATCTTTTATCATTCTGCTGCGTCATCTTTAGATGAATTTATTTTCTACGATAAGCACACTTTCCTGATGAAAAATCGAAAAGTATTCGTGATTTCCAGTAAAAAGAGTGGTCGATCATGGAAATACATGCAGAAATAGCGGAATTATTGAATTTTTCGATCTTTTATTATTCTGCTGCGTCATCTTTAGATGAATTTATTTTCTACGATAAGCACACTTTCCTGATGAAAAATCGAAAAGTATTCGTGACTACCAGTAAAAAGAGTGGTCGATCATGGAAATACATGCAGAAATAGCGGAATTATTGATGTTTTCGATCTTTTATCATTCTGCTGCGTCATCTTTAGATGAATTTATTTTCTACGATAAGCACACTTTCCTGATGAAAAATCGAAAAGTATTCGTGATTTCCAGTAAAAAGAGTGGTCGATCATGGAAATACATGCAAAAATTGGGGAATTATTGATTTTTTCGATCTTTTATGATTCTGCTGCGTCATCTTTAGATGAATTTATTTTCTACGATAAGCACACTTTCCCGATGAAAAATCGAAAAGTATTCGTGATTTCCAGTAAAAAGAGTGGTCGATCATGGAAATACATGCAGAAATAGCGGAATTATTGATATTTTCGATCTTTTATCATTCTGCTGCGTCATCTTTAGATGAATTTATTTTCTACGATGAACACACTTTCCCGATGAAAAATCGAAAAGTATTCGTGATTTCCAGTAAAAAGAGTGGTCGATCATGGAAATACATGCAGAAATAGCGGAATTATTGATGTTTTCGATTTTTTACTATTTCGCCGCGTGATCTTTAGATGAATTTATTTTCTACGATGAACACACTTTCCCGATGAAAAATCGAAAAGTATTCGTGATTTCCAGTAAAAAGAGTGGTCGATCATGGAAATACATGCAGAAATAGCGGAATTATTGATTTTTTCGATCTTTTATGATTCTGCTGCGTCATCTTTAGATGAATTTATTTTCTACGATAAGCACACTTTCCCGATGAAAAATCGAAAAGTATTCGTGATTTCCAGTAAAAAGAGTGGTCGATCATGGAAATACATGCAGAAATAGCGGAATTATTGATTTTTTCGATCTTTTATGATTCTGCTGCGTCATCTTTAGATGAATTTATTTTCTACGATAAGGACACTTTTCCGATGAAAAATCGAAAAGTATTCGTGATTTTCAGTAAAAAGAGTGGTCGATCATGGAAATACATGCAGAAATAGCGGAATTATTGATTTTTTCGATCTTTTATGATTCTGCTGCGTCATCTTTAGATGAATTTATTTTCTACGATAAGCACACTTTCCTGATGAAAAATCGAAAAGTATTCGTGATTTCCA
Organism: Stelis phaeoptera; assembly: GCA_943735885.1. Classification (NCBI taxonomy): domain Eukaryota; kingdom Metazoa; phylum Arthropoda; class Insecta; order Hymenoptera; family Megachilidae; genus Stelis; species Stelis phaeoptera. The sequence continues at coordinate 263,295 of CALSEM010000075.1, forward strand.
GTAAAAAGAGTGGTCGATCATGGAAATACATGCAGAAATAGCGGAATTATTGATTTTTTCGATCTTTTATGATTCTGCTGCGTCATCTTTAGATGAATTTATTTTCTACGATAAGGACACTTTTCCGATGAAAAATCGAGAAGTATTCGTGATTTCCAGTAAAAGGAGTGGTCGATCATGGAAATACATGCAGAAATAGCGGAATTATTGATTTTTTCGATCTTTTATGATTCTGCTGCGTCATCTTTAGATGAATTTATTTTCTACGATAAGCACACTTTCCCGATGAAAAATCGAAAAGTATTCGTGATTTCCAGTAAAAAGAGTGGTCGATCATGGAAATACATGCAGAAATAGCGGAATTATTGATTTTTTCGATCTTTTATGATTCTGCTGCGTCATCTTTAGATGAATTTATTTTCTACGATAAGCACACTTTCCCGATGAAAAATCGAAAAGTATTCGTGATTTCCAGTAAAAAGAGTGGTCGATCATGGAAATACATGCAAAAATTGGGGAATTATTGAATTTTTCGATCTTTTATTATTCTGCTGCGTCATCTTTAGATGAATTTATTTTCTACGATAAGCACACTTTCCTGATGAAAAATCGAAAAGTATTCGTGATTTCCAGTAAAAAGAGTGGTCGATCATGGAAATACATGCAGAAATAGCGGAATTATTGATATTTTCGATCTTTTATCATTCTGCTGCGTCATCTTTAGATGAATTTATTTTCTACGATGAACACACTTTCCCGATGAAAAATCGAAAAGTATTCGTGATTTCCAGTAAAAAGAGTGGTCGATCATGGAAATACATGCAGAAATAGCGGAATTATTGATGTTTTCGATTTTTTACTATTTCGCCGCGTGATCTTTAGATGAATTTATTTTCTACGATGAACACACTTTCCCGATGAAAAATCGAAAAGTATTCGTGATTTCCAGTAAAAAGAGTGGTCGATCATGGAAATACATGCAGAAATAGCGGAATTATTGATTTTTTCGATCTTTTATGATTCTGCTGCGTCATCTTTAGATGAATTTATTTTCTACGATAAGGACACTTTTCCGATGAAAAATCGAGAAGTATTCGTGATTTCCAGTAAAAGGAGTGGTCGATCATGGAAATACATGCAGAAATAGCGGAATTATTGATTTTTTCGATCTTTTATGATTCTGCTGCGTCATCTTTAGATGAATTTATTTTCTACGATAAGCACACTTTTCCGATGAAAAATCGAAAAGTATTCGTGATTTCCAGTAAAAAGAGTGGTCGATCATGGAAATACATGCAAAAATTGGGGAATTATTGAATTTTTCGATCTTTTATTATTCTGCTGCGTCATCTTTAGATGAATTTATTTTCTACGATAAGCACACTTTCCTGATGAAAAATCGAAAAGTATTCGTGACTACCAGTAAAAAGAGTGGTCGATCATGGAAATACATGCAGAAATAGCGGAATTATTGATGTTTTCGATCTTTTATCATTCTGCTGCGTCATCTTTAGATGAATTTATTTTCTACGATAAGCACACTTTCCTGATGAAAAATCGAAAAGTATTCGTGATTTCCAGTAAAAAGAGTGGTCGATCATGGAAATACATGCAGAAATAGCGGAATTATTGAATTTTTCGATCTTTTATTATTCTGCTGCGTCATCTTTAGATGAATTTATTTTCTACGATAAGCACACTTTCCTGATGAAAAATCGAAAAGTATTCGTGACTACCAGTAAAAAGAGTGGTCGATCATGGAAATACATGCAGAAATAGCGGAATTGTTGATGTTTTCGATCTTTTATCATTCTGCTGCGTCATCCTTAGATGAATTTATTTTCTACGATAAGCACACTTTCCTGATGAAAAATCGAAAAGTATTCGTGATTTCCAGTAAAAAGAGTGGTCGATCATGGAAATACATGCAAAAATTGGGGAATTATTGATTTTTTCGATCTTTTATGATTCTGCTGCGTCATCTTTAGATGAATTTATTTTCTACGATAAGCACACTTTCCCGATGAAAAATCGAAAAGTATTCGTGATTTCCAGTAAAAAGAGTGGTCGATCATGGAAATACATGCAGAAATAGCGGAATTATTGATATTTTCGATCTTTTATCATTCTGCTGCGTCATCTTTAGATGAATTTATTTTCTACGATGAACACACTTTCCCGATGAAAAATCGAAAAGTATTCGTGATTTCCAGTAAAAAGAGTGGTCGATCATGGAAATACATGCAGAAATAGCGGAATTATTGATGTTTTCGATTTTTTACTATTTCGCCGCGTGATCTTTAGATGAATTTATTTTCTACGATGAACACACTTTCCCGATGAAAAATCGAAAAGTATTCGTGATTTCCAGTAAAAAGAGTGGTCGATCATGGAAATACATGCAGAAATAGCGGAATTATTGATTTTTTCGATCTTTTATGATTCTGCTGCGTCATCTTTAGATGAATTTATTTTCTACGATAAGGACACTTTTCCGATGAAAAATCGAGAAGTATTCGTGATTTCCAGTAAAAGGAGTGGTCGATCATGGAAATACATGCAGAAATAGCGGAATTATTGATTTTTTCGATCTTTTATGATTCTGCTGCGTCATCTTTAGATGAATTTATTTTCTACGATAAGCACACTTTCCCGATGAAAAATCGAAAAGTATTCGTGATTTCCAGTAAAAAGAGTGGTCGATCATGGAAATACATGCAGAAATAGCGGAATTATTGATTTTTTCGATCTTTTATGATTCTGCTGCGTCATCTTTAGATGAATTTATTTTCTACGATAAGCACACTTTCCCGATGAAAAATCGAAAAGTATTCGTGATTTCCAGTAAAAAGAGTGGTCGATCATGGAAATACATGCAAAAATTGGGGAATTATTGAATTTTTCGATCTTTTATTATTCTGCTGCGTCATCTTTAGATGAATTTATTTTCTACGATAAGCACACTTTCCTGATGAAAAATCGAAAAGTATTCGTGATTTCCAGTAAAAAGAGTGGTCGATCATGGAAATACATGCAGAAATAGCGGAATTATTGATATTTTCGATCTTTTATCATTCTGCTGCGTCATCTTTAGATGAATTTATTTTCTACGATGAACACACTTTCCCGATGAAAAATCGAAAAGTATTCGTGATTTCCAGTAAAAAGAGTGGTCGATCATGGAAATACATGCAGAAATAGCGGAATTATTGATGTTTTCGATTTTTTACTATTTCGCCGCGTGATCTTTAGATGAATTTATTTTCTACGATGAACACACTTTCCCGATGAAAAATCGAAAAGTATTCGTGATTTCCAGTAAAAAGAGTGGTCGATCATGGAAATACATGCAGAAATAGCGGAATTATTGATTTTTTCGATCTTTTATGATTCTGCTGCGTCATCTTTAGATGAATTTATTTTCTACGATAAGGACACTTTTCCGATGAAAAATCGAGAAGTATTCGTGATTTCCAGTAAAAGGAGTGGTCGATCATGGAAATACATGCAGAAATAGCGGAATTATTGATTTTTTCGATCTTTTATGATTCTGCTGCGTCATCTTTAGATGAATTTATTTTCTACGATAAGCACACTTTCCCGATGAAAAATCGAAAAGTATTCGTGATTTCCAGTAAAAAGAGTGGTCGATCATGGAAATACATGCAAAAATTGGGGAATTATTGAATTTTTCGATCTTTTATTATTCTGCTGCGTCATCTTTAGATGAATTTATTTTCTACGATAAGCACACTTTCCCGATGAAAAATCGAAAAGTATTCGTGATTTCCAGTAAAAAGAGTGGTCGATCATGGAAATACATGCAGAAATAGCGGAATTATTGATGTTTTCGATCTTTTATCATTCTGCTGCGTCATCTTTAGATGAATTTATTTTCTACGATAAGCACACTTTCCTGATGAAAAATCGAAAAGTATTCGTGATTTCCAGTAAAAAGAGTGGTCGATCATGGAAATACATGCAGAAATAGCGGAATTATTGATGTTTTCGATTTTTTACTATTTCGCCGCGTCATCTTTAGATGAATTTATTTTCCAGGATAAGCACCATCTCTCGTTAATAAATTGAAAAGTAGTCGCGATTTGCAGTAAAAAGCGTGGTCGATCATGGAAATACATAGAGAATTAGTAGAATTATTGATTTTTTCGATTTTTTACAATTTTATTGCGTCATCTTTAGATTAACATATTTTCCACGATAAGCACCTTCTCTCGTTAATAAATTTAAAAGTATTCGCGATTTCCAGTAAAAAGAGTGGTCGATCATGGAAACACATAGAGAATTAGTGGAATTATTGATTTTTTCGATTTTTTACAATTTTATTGCGTCATCTTTAGATTAACTTATTTTCCACGATAAGCACCTTCTTTTGTTAATAAATTGAAAAGTATTCGCGATTTCCAGTAAAAAGAGTGGTCGATCATGGAATGATCGAAAATGTATGTACGTTGTTAAGGGTGCGCAGGAGGTAAACTAGTGACACCATCGGAGAAGTAGTGAACTACTAAACAGTTTTTCCAGTTTTTCTGGCAAAATAAGGAGAAAATCACCTAATGATTATGCTTTTCGTAATCGGGAGAAGTATACCGATCGAATAACAAAGCGCTTTTCCCGAAAATTTGCCAAAAAAATAAATTTCCGACTTTTAAACGTATTTTTATCAAGTTTTGAAGGCGAAATTGCAAAATCGGGCTCTGTCGCGCGCTGCGGAATGATACAAAGAATATTTTAAAAAAAGATTTATCAAAAAACATTGCTTCTTCGCTTCAAAAAGTTACAATAACTTCATCGCTATAAAATCGGGACGGCTTGCAAGGTAGCATGGCTGCTTGACTTTCGCGCTGGCCACCTCAGCGCTGGTGTCGTCTCCCTTTTCTGTTCCTGTAACGGCGATCTGAACATGGTTTTCAACTCGCTTCGCAACCTAGCCTAATAGCACGAATGAAATATCGGAGGTTCGATCCCATGCTACCCCATATATTTTTTTTTACTTTTTTTTATTAGTATTCTCATTACACTTCTTTTAGGTGTATTATATAGAATTAATACAAAATAGTAGTATGGATAACATGATCAATTTTTTATTGTAATATTTGTCACATATCATACGTAATAGCCAATAGCACGAATGAAATATCGGTGGTTCGATCCCATGCTATCCTATATATTTTTTTTTTATTTTTCAATGGAACTTATTATACGCCTGTTCTTGTAAATATTAAATATTACATATTTATTATTTTCTTTTCATACTCTTTATTTTATTAAATACATTTAGTCAACATTAGTGGACAGAAGATTCGATTCATCAATCCGTTTGTATTTTGCCGACGTCGACGAACGTAGAAAGAGATACTTCCTATAAGTGTTCACGATCCGAGATCATTGAGGAACATTTCAATATGTAACATATATATTTAACTGTTCATTCGCCGTTAATTTAATATGTGAAGCGAGCATTCATAGAAAGTAGATTATTTTAAGATTATTTAGATTAGTTAAAGTTATTATAACAATATCGTGTTTGGTCTTATTTTGATCAGGAAAACCTCATCAATACGTTAATAAAATTGTTATAAATAAAAAATAAAGTTTCATCGCTGCATTAGTGTTGTTTCGCCGATACGAATGCGATACAGAGATTCAAAGGAAAGCCGCACCGTATCATATTGCACCCGTGCTCGCGCCGAGGGGGAACCGTCCCCCCCAGTGGTAGGAATAAATCGGTCTTTTCGAGCATTTTAGAATCTTTGCTGTAGTCGACCACAACTTACGACTTCGACATCGGTTGAAGCGAGGGGAATGGGGAGAAGAAACGGTGTGAATGAATGTGTAGCGAGAATACCACTACGACGTCGCGTCGCACGAAAACACACAAATTCGACTATGTGTGAGATCTCGAGAATCTCAGAAGCGAGGATAGCACCTTCTTCGGTTTTCGGTTCGATCCTCGATTCACGCTCGGGTTTGAGGGCTTGCGAATCGTTGGAGAACAAAACTTGCTGCCCATAACTATATTATTTATAAAAAGTAATATTAGCCATCCTGGAAAAAACCGTAATAATGTTACTCTGGCCGGGACTCGAACCCGGGAACCTCGGATTTGTAGGCAGGCACGTTACTCGCTACACCAAACACCATTTGACTGTCTATTTATCCGCGATGCCTCTTATGGATCTGTACGTTGCATTAGTATTATTTCACCGATATGTAGGCATTTAATTTTTTACGACCATCTCGAGTCTCAGTTCTTCTTCCTTCTTTATCGAACTGTCTCTTTCTACGTTCGTCGACGTCGGCAAAATACAAACGGATTGAAGAATCGAATCTTCTGTCCACTAATGTTGACTAAATGTATTTAATAAAATAAAGAGTATGAAAAAGAAAATAAGAAATATGTAATATGTAATATTTACAAGAAGAGGGGTATAATAAGTTTCATAGAAAGAAAAAAAAAATGTATAGAATAGGATGGAATCGAACCTCCGATATTTCATTCATGCTATTACGTATGATATGTGACTAATACTACAATAAAAAATTGATCATGTTATCCATACTACTATTTTGTATTTATTCTATATAATACACCTTACAGAAATATAATAAGGAATACTAATTAAAAAAAAAAAAAAAAAAAAAAAAAATGTATAGGATAGGATGGGATCGAACCTCCGATATTTCATTCGTGCTATTACGTTACGTGCGAAGCGAGTTGAAAACCGTGTTCAGATCGCCGATACAGCAATAGAAAAGGGTGACGACGGTAGCGCTGCGGTGGAGAGCGCGATAGCGAGGCAGCCATGTTGGCATACAAATCGTCTAAATTTGTAGCGATGAATTCATTGTAATACCCTGATCCAATGAAGCAATATTTTCGCATACTTTTTTTTTTAAACATTGCTTGGCTCATTCCGCGGCACGCGACAAAGCCCTTTTTCCCAATTTCGTTCTCAATTGTTTACACAAAATAAAACTGCGTTTTTATAAATAAATCTTTTTCTGTACACTTTTTCCAAAAAAGGGCTCTGTCGCGCGCTGCGGAATAAGCCAAGGAATGTTTTTAAAAAAAAAGTATGCGAAAATATTGCTTCTTCGCTTCAAAAAGTTGCAATAACTGCATCGAGAAATCAGGCAGCTTGAAATCGCTCTGTCTTTGTCTCTCCTACAATTGTTGCATCACCCTCTCTGTCGCACCGCCATTGGAGCGACAAGGATCTATCTATCCTTGTTCTAGAGCTTCCTACTTTCTCCGCAACTGTCGCTGAAGTCAGCTCGGAGTTTGGCCGTGGCTCCTGCGCACCCTTAAGCTCAGGTTCACATTTAATAGATTTCCAATAATAAATAAACATACCACAATACCGTATCATAATACAATATCACCATACGTAGACTTCGAGATGCAATTATTATTAAATTTACGCCGTCCAAACGTAACGAATCCAAACGGCACAAGTCCAACCGGCACGGAGTCCAATCGGCACGCAGTCCAAACGGCACGGATCCTACCGGTACGGTGTCCAAACGGCACGGAGTCCAAACGGCACGAGTCCAATCGGCACGGAGTCCAAACGACACGAGTCCAATCGGCACGGAGTCCAATCGGGACGTGTCCAATCGGGACAGTCCAATCGGGACGTGTCCAATCGGTCGCAGTCCAAGTGGGACACCCCCATTGTACTCACTATGCATATTTACAAAGCACATTCATCGATGGTATCAGTAATGATTCTAATTTCTCTAGTATTCGATAGTATTTACTATTCATTGTATCAACTGTCAAACATAATCTATTATAGGTGACGTTGTACCTATGTCAGAGGATAACGCTGATATATGTATGTATAGAAATTGAAGGAATCCTTACATATAATTCAGCCGAAGGTTCGTTATGTTACACTTATTTATTTTTCATTTGTGTACCTGTTTCAAGTGCGCCCAGGGTACAATAGGATGAATATTTTGTATTATTTCAAGTTTTTTTGCTGGTATATTGTTACTATGATCAACAACTAATAATTTATGAACATCATTTTTTTTGGGTAATGATCTTTTTATAATATGAAGCTGCGAGGATAGCGAATCTTGTGCTCGTTTAGAGAATGGGAATAAAAGAAAAACAATAGAAAGTAAACTTCTGATCACCACTTCTATCTCATTAATGTTTCAATTATGTATTACATAGGGAGTATATTTTATTGGGTCCTTTTTTAAGGTATACCTATGTATTTTAGGTGATGTTTCTTTAACGGATAACGACAAACCCACTGATGTCTGCACAAAGACTTTAGAGCAATTACACATAAGTATGGATAATATGACAGAAAGTATGTTTAACCTTTACTGACATTTTCAAACGATGTCTTTTAATACATTTTATTACACAAGCATCATATGAAAAATGCAGTCAGTAGCCGGTCGCTTGCGTGGTACTTTCCCACTCGTCTTCATCTATTCGCTACTTCTCTTTTCTTCTGTACTCAACAACGCAGTACGTTCTTTTATATGGGGTACATCTCCCCACTAAACGGTGCAGTATGTTTTCCGTGTCGGGGCACGTCCGCCCACTCTTCTACGCTGGTATGTTTTCTGTTTTCTGCCATCCCACTTCTGTCACCAAGTTGTAGGAAAACGCGAGAAAAGCGAATTTTCTTTCCCAAACGTCTTCTCTGCAGGGGTCAGCGTATACGGTTGTGCAGTGAGAACTAATGGTTAACCTGGTTGACGCCTTTCATAATACCCTGTCTCTAAGATTCCAATCAACTGGTTGTTGGTTTCATTTTACTCAGGTACGTTATAACTGTTAACATTACTCACGTATTTCTTTCATAATTTGTCTCATGAAAGTGCTCAATGAAGAATTGAACGGTCCTTTTCCTATTATTCAGGCTCTATTGAGGAAATGGAGAAAGTTGGGATTACACAGAACACCAAGGGAGATTCTGTCAATGGCTATTACAATGCCTTTAGCTCCGTCGGATATGTTTCCACAAGCATTACACGAAATGCAGTTGGTAGCTGATCGGTTATGTGGTACTTACCCGAATGTGCTGCTGTTTATGGCCTATCTGCGCAATGTGTGGCTACCTATTTCTGCAAGGGTCAGCGTATATGGTTGTGCAGCGAGAACTAATAACCTGGTTGAGTCATTTCATAATACCCTGTCTCAAAGATTCCAAACAAGTCGGCCGAATTTATGGATTTTTTTAGGTTGGTCTTCACGAGTTTTAAATTCGTTCAATTCCGTTTATTTCATCTTTGCTAACATTTTAAAACAATTTCTCTACAGATAATTTGTCAAAATTAATGGTAGACGAAACAACCGATTACGAACGTTTCAGAAAAAATTTAAAAGTTACGCGTATCCGTACTCGCAGCAATAGAGAAAGAAATGAGAAAATTAAACTAGCTCAAGACAATCTAATCTCCGGAATACTCCAAATTTATCAGTTTTTAAACATGTTCAGTAAAGATTATCAACAACAGCAATATGTTAGCAATTTGTTGTCAAGTGGTACCTGCTCATACTTTAACAATGCATCGTTCCACCTATATTTTAAGTAACATTTCTTTATTACTTTTTCTGGCTGTGATAAAAATGATGCAAATAATGAAACATTCAGTATAGGTAATTACTTCAACGGAAAACGGACATGAATTCTGTTAACTGTTTCGCGTTCAATTCTAACTTACTCCAGTGATTGATTAATCTATTTTCAGGAAATAGATTACTCGAGATCACGCATAATGATGATCATTGTACTCACTATGCATATTTACAAAGCACATTCATCGATGGTATCAGTAATGATTCTAATTTCTCCAGTGTTCGATAGTATTTAGTATTCATTGCATCAACTGTCAAACATAATCTTTTATATGTTTGATAACTACTGTGTAAATGATATACAATTTTTGTTAGTTATCCTTGTACATCTTATACATTTTCCCTATTGTTTATTAAAAATTGAACTTAAATCAACATGCACGTTTTGTACCACACATGATGTTCCATGTGTGTTATTTCTTATTTTTGTGTAAAAGATGAATCGAATTTTTGGAAATAGTGAGGAAAAATGAATAGTTGTAATGACATGTACGAAGAGATGAAAAGCAATATATGATTTTTACATTCCTTTGATGATTTACTTAATAAAAATGTTTCATCTGTCGTGTGCTATAATTAGAGTTTCTCATAGATTTTATCCTTTTCTCTTGGCTTCTTCTTCAAACATATTTATGTGTTTATAATGTAATAGCAATTTATATCATTTTGTTCGGAAGAAGGCATACAATTGTTTCGTGTCAGAAGGAACTGAATAGCTGCTATTGTATGAGCACAGAACAGCTATGTAGTTGAAAATGTACACATTTCGTTCCAATTCGATTTTTTCAAAAACTATAGGTACTGCAACAAAATGATTTACATGCTTGTATTCGGCACACAAACATACATATATAAAACGCACTCATTGAAGGTTACAAAAACAGAAAGATTTAGAGTTTATCGGACGTTTTAGAAGGTGTACAATTTTAACAGCATACCGCGGTTTGTTCATGCCATTGCAATGATTTAATATTTCTTTGGTGTTTTTTGAACATTCGGTTCATTTTTTACACAGAAACAATAAATAACACACGTGGAATATTATAATGTCTGGTACAAGCTGTAATCTTGAATTAAGTTCAGTTTTTAGATAAAAATAGAGAAGATGCATAAAATGTGCGACTTCAACTGACGGTAACTATATTTTGCGTAAAATACAATAGGGTGAATAGAAATGGAAAATAAATACAATACATAATACTACATAATATCTTTTTATTCTTTTGTCTGTTAATGCAAAATTAAATTTCACAGATGTACATTTCGTAGTATTTTGAAGTTAATCTCATTTTAATGTACATATTCTGTCTTTGTGTTGTAAAATAGTTGATGGATCTGGACAAAGAATTTGCTGCTGCAAGCCGAGCGCTTCCACAATAATACTACACATGCGGCCACGTTTATGTTTGTGCAAACAAGAAATACACTCCTCAAAAAAATTAAAGGATCACCTCTGAGAACCCGAAAATGTAGTTGAAATTCAAACGACCATAACTTCGGTAAAAATGATCGGATCGATACCGGTAAAAAACCGACCGAAAGCATGGAATCTACGCTGTGATGTGCTTCTCGAAGATTTTTGCTGCGTTTTTATTTAGCAAAGTTATAGCGATACAAATACCAATGTGAAAATTAAAGAAAAACTTGTTGAATTTCGTAATGTTACACGAGGCGAATAAAATTTTTTTGGTAAACTGCATTTACGCCAGTCGAAAGCGACGATCTTTGTGTGTAAAAGCAGTGTTTCTTGATTTCTGTACGATTTTTTTTGACCGAGTTATTTAATATCGAAGCAGAAATTGCCATTTTGACTTTGACTGTTTCTAGAGAGCGAGGGAATCATCGTAGCACATTCAGATATGGAGCAGGAGAAGGATCAGTCCTTTCTCTAGAAGATGCATATATCGCTTTTACAATTTGATCAACATTTCGACATACTAAGTCCTTTGCGAATTATGCTTTAGAATTACAAAAATACCATTTTTTCATCGACGCGCTATATCTCAGCAACAAATAACTGTAACACAATAAACTTTGCATCGTTTTAAAGTGCAAGGGTTGCTGATTCGATTAAGATCAAAGAGAACTTGGTGCGATAATTCTTTACCTGTGTGGTCCCGATGTTTACAGTTACCGATTTGCATAAAATAATGATACGGCATTCAGTGCATTGTCATTTTGCTTTTGCGTGGTTTCTCGTTCGTATCCCCTCCCGGCGACGAAAACATTTGAAATCGCATCGAGTTGCATCGATGCACCCTATCCATGTGTGTACACACATATGAAATACTGAATGTGTGAGACTTGAAACGTGTGACAACGCACTGAACGCTGTATCATTATTTTATGCAAATCGGTAACTTTAAACATCGGGACCACAGGTAAAGAATTATCGCACCAAGTTCGATTGGTTTTTTACCGGTATCGATCCGATCATTTTGACCGAAGTTATGGTCGTTTGAATTTCGACTACATTTTCGGGTTCTCAGAGGTGATCCTTTAATTTTTTTGAGTGTATTTTTTCTATATATTTTTTCATAATTTCGATTATTTTACATTAGTAATTATTGTGCTATACCTTTCACAGCTGTGAACGAATATAATATACAGTGGAGATTTTAACCCTTTGAATGCTGAATACTCGCGGCCTATGCAGTCCGTACGGACAGCGCGCGAATGACGCTGACGATCGCTACATTATAATGTAGTATACAATCCAATTACTATTCCTTTGTCTATTCAAGGTATGTGGTTTCTGCGAGTATTGCAGACAGAGACAGAATGTTGGACAATAGAAGCAATTGCCGAACATACACATTTGACTATGGTCAAATACCATATATATGTACTATGCAACCAAATATAATCGGGAGGACACCAGGTCCTCCATTGGTATCACTTTCACATCGATACGATGAAAAATAAAGAACTTTATGTTACCTGCGTAGGGTCGAACGGACGATGACTCGCCAATTTTTCAAAAAATAAAATTCTTTATTTTTCATCGTATCGATGTAAAAGTGGTACCAATGGATTCCTGGTATTCTCCCGTTTATAATGATACCTTATATCATGTAAATCGACCTATTTTTAACAAAGTTAGTTTTTAATTATGCATTTAGATTTTTCATGTAACTTGGTTAATTATTGTCCAATTTATGTCGTGTTTGGTGTCATTTTCATTGGAAAAACATAAGGAATCGATTGACGTCGCTTCCGCAAAGATGCGATCAAAATGCGGAAGTTGATATCTTCACTTCTTCATGGCAAAAACTGGTTTTGTTTTCTGTAGCTCCACTGGGCTGGGGCATAAAGCCATAAAACCCAGTGAGGCCTGAAATAATAAGGAAAATAATGAAACATATTTTATGTAATACTAATATATCAGCTTCCAAGGGTATGATATTTACAGATATAATAATAATTGTTTATTATTATATATATGGATTTTTAAATATATTTTAACATGTATTATATCTTATGCAGAAGTTACAGCTATTATGGAAAGTAGTAAGATTATGGAAACGCACAGGTTAATAGAAACAGAGGACGAAGTAAAAATTAAAAGAATAAAAAATATTATAGAACAAGTGCAACAAATTGCCTCAGTAAAATTAAAACATGGGGAAGTCATGGCTACTATTAAAGAGACTCACTTAAAAGAACTGAATAAGTTATAATTAAGAACATCAAAAACAAAAGCTGAATTAGAAGAAGTTACATTACAAAAGGAAAAGGATATGGAAAATTAAAATGAGTAATACTTTTAACTTCTAATACTCTCTTGTAACTTTGTGATACTGTTGACTTTATTATACACACACTAATACAAATATGCAAAGTTGTTAAATAAATAATGCAGTAAAACAACAAAAATCGATAAAAATCAATTAACCCGCTATTTTTCCATGCATTTTTATGATTTTATCATTTTACTGGAAATCAGCAATACTTTTCAATTTTCAAACGAGAAAAGGTGCTTATCGTGGAAAAAACGTTGTTAAATAAATGACGCAGTAAAACTGCAAAAAATGGATAAAAATCAATAACTCGGCTATTTTTCCGTGCATCTTCATGATTGACGTATCATTTTACTGGAGATCAGCAATACTTTTCAATTTTTGCACGAGGAAAGGTGCTTATCGAGGAAAGAAAAGTTGTTAAATAAATGACTTGTTTATTTAGCACCTGTTTTATTGTAACTGTAATTTAGCAGAGAGCAATCTTTTTTAATATAAATTTACTTGGCGTATATGTTTTTATACCTCTGTTATACAGAAAAAGCACCAGAATTTACAACAAAAGTACCTATAGTTTTAGCGCACGAAAGTACGTAATAAGGTAATGGTAAACACAATCTACTTTTCATTGTGGATATTACTTACCTTTTTATTTACGAATCTCTGGTATATGCTCCTCTTATTCCTGTAAACAGATAAATACCGCTTTAGTAAGATAGCGCTATTGATGTTTCATGTTATGTCGTACTTCTAAAAAGTATTTTGGTCCTAAAGTGTGCACACATTAGAAAGTAAATGCATCTCTGTATTCAATATTTTTGCAGTTTGTACTACAATTGTAATCTTCCCATCAAGTTATATACTGATACATTTATATTTTACAACTATACAGTGTTGGCTCGAAATAAGCAACAGTTTTCTGGCTCGAATCCGGCAAATCTTCATCCCCACATTTTCGTTTGATGTCGCCCGCAGAGCGAGTGATCCGAAAACGAGCGAGAGGTTCGTAAAAACGGCGAACTTATCGCTACACCGAACCCCCCTGTTTTTTCTACACGTTCCCCCTCGACTTGCTCGAGAACAAAGTCAGCCGAATAACATACCTGGCTCGTAATAAGCAACTGGCCAGACCCGAGCGTGTTGCTTATTTCGAGCCAGTACTGTAATTTGAAATAAAATATGTAATATTTTTTTTACCTTAAACATATATCCAGATCCATCGAACGAGAAAGTAAGTGATTCTCTGTATTCAATATTTTTGCTGTTTGTCTTACAATTGTATATTTCCAGATCCATTGAGCGATAAAATATGTGCATCTCTGTATTCCACATTTTTGCTGCTAACCTACAATTGTAATCTTCCCATCAAGGTCTGAACAAACGCTGAAAATAAAGAAAAAAATATCATAGTGATACATTAATACATTGTATTTTACAATTTTAATTTGGAATAAAACATTTAATATTTCTTTTACCTTAAACATGTTTCCAGTTATATCTTGTGAGAAAGTAAATGCATCTCTGTATTCAATATTTTTGCTGTTTGTCCTACAATTGTAATCTTCCCATCAAGGTCTGAACAAACGCTGAAAATAATGAAAAAAATATCATAGTGCTATATACTGATACATTTATATTTTACAACTTTAATTTGAAATAAAATATTCAGTATTTCTTTTACCTAAAACATATTCCTAGATCTATCTTGCGAGAAAGTAAATGCATGTCTGTATTCAATATTTTTGCTGTTTGTCCTACAATTGTAATCTTCCCATCAAGGCCTGAAAATGTGCTGAAAATAAAGAAACAGATATCATACTGTTTCGTTGGATTATTTACATTATGCTCGGTATTAGTCTGAGCTGCTGACCTTTTTCTCTTTTTTGTAGATTCATTATTCGTTCTTCCAGTTTCAAGATTGTATTTCCTAGGGGCCCGTTTTCGTTTTTTTCCTAACGTATTTTCTACCAGGTATAAACCTCTTTCTTCCATTTTCTTCATATCCTCGATGACGTGTCGTAGAAACAATTCGCGCTCCTAACGATTCGGTGACTCATGGTTGATTTCCTTGTTGTTTTGTCCTCTAATAATACGTAGAAGTACCGACAATACTTCTTGTATTTCATTGTACACACTATTATTTGTTAGAGATGCAGTATGTTCTCGGGAATAAGGCTGCTGCGAAGAACTTGATGCCTGTGGAGAAACTGCTATAGTCTGATGAAGTAGTGGCGGTTGTTGAAAAGTTGATATCTTTTCTCGAGGTATTAATGACTGCTGAGCAGGTGGTGTCTGTTTCACAGATATTAATGACGATTGAGAAGGTGGTGCCTGTTGCGGAACTGTCAATGCCTGTTGAGAAGGTAGTGTATGTTCTGGTGGTATTAATGGCTGTTCAGACAGTACTGTCTGTTGTAGACGTGTTGATGGCTGCTGAACATGTGGCGCCTCTTGTGGAAAAATTAATGACCGTTGAGAAGATGGCATTTCTCCAGGAGGTGTTGATGACTGCTGAACGGATGTTAATTGGTGTTCAACTGTAGAGTTGAACCACGCTGCGGAAGGCCGTCCACTGCGTACACGATAGTGGCCGTTCTTTTTGTCTGAAACTTATAATTCAAACAAATTTTTAAACTTTATGACCTTACCTTCTATATGAACAAAAAAAAAAACAGTAGAAAGACGAAAATTGAACAAATTATTCAATGTTCAAGGAAACTTTCACAGTTTACTAAAAATTCAATGATTATTTGCAAAAATTGGTCATTCAATGTTATTTTTTGTATAATGTTTTTAGTTTAAATAGAAGCTATACTAATAAGCTTTAAAATAAGCATCGATTCATTAAAATCCGTTAGTTATAATTGTTTTAATCGTGCACGCAATGTCGAAAAATGCTGTTTCGAGAAAATGGGGTTTAAAGTTTTCGTAACAAATAAACGGTATATTTTTAAAACTTAGCAATGTCACAGCCTAAACTGCTATTCCTGCTCCATATAGTAGTCCTTCCGCTTCTTCCAAGAACTCGTTTTGAGCAATTAGTTCTGTTCTGCGAGCCATTCGAGCTTCTTTGGAGACGTTCAGGCTGCGACGCTGCTGCCTTGACACTCGCTGCTCGTCGTACCCATGAGCGAAATTTTGTGCTTGCAATCCAATAGCTATTTGTAAATCGTTCATTATCTTTAGAATGCATACATATCCTTCATTAAATACGCATCTAACAATATATGATGCAATCTCGACGATTTTCAATCCTGCAATCAGGCGTTTCGGAACTAGACGCCAAACAGTGGAATTGAAACACTCGTTCGAGTTTTGCGTGTGACGTATAAATAACGTGGGGTGAAGTGGAGTAGGGTGCTTGAAGTGGCGCACGCCGTGCGCTCTGGAGCGCGCTTCTTATCTGTCGTCTGCGCACGGTCTTTCAAAGGCAATAACTGTAAAAGTATTTCGAATTTCGACCTAAAACTTTGGCAAACTATTTTCGGATATGGCTATTATCGATTAAGATAACTTCCAAAAAATCGATTTTTTCGACGCTCTAAACCAGGTTCCCCCCTTACGAGCGATTTAAATAATTTGATATTTAATTAATTATTATAAACCGTTAGAGAAAGTTCTTGAACAATAGTTCGTCTAGAAAATTCTGAAGTGACGTGCGCAAGCGCGACAAAGTGAAAGTATATAAGCGAAGTCGTTAGCACATGTGCGTGCGTCACCGATTATTACCGAAAAGTAAATAGAACGTCGTGGACGCTAGCATCGAGTGTAAGGGCAGTGTGCTGCGTAATTATTATAATTGAATGCTGCGAAATCGAAGAAGCACTATATTATCATTTTGCGTTTATTCAAAGACTATCTTAATGTTTTATTTCTCAACCGTTAATACCAGTGCCTATTCATTTATTTCCTTTATCTCATCTTACTTATATTTGTGTTTAATTAAATATAGTGTAAGTATAACTACGTTACACGTTATTCGGGTACGGGCCTCCTACCCTGTTTCCGTCTTACCATGGGAAACGAATTATAACATAATTTTAATTTATATTTCGGAGACGGCGCAAAATTAAAAATTGTGTAAATGAAAGATGTTGCTGATTATGATTTGACTGGGATATGGTGGCCTCGGTACTAAGTGGGCGGAAAGACAAATACATTTACATGTGAAAATATGCAAAAGGATTAAAGAATTTTGGCAATTTCCAATGTAGAAAATTTTTAATTTCGCGCCGTCTCCGAAATATAAATTAAAATTATTTCATTCTTTTTAGTGCTTTCCGAAGTGGGTTATATTTTTTTCCAACATTTTTTTTATACAACAATAATTTGAAATAAAATATTTAATCTTTCTTTTACCTAAAACATTTTCCTAGATATATCTTGCGAGAAAGTAAGTGCTTCTATGTATGCAATATTTTTGCTGTTTGTCCTATATGTGTCATCTTCCCATCAAGGCCTGAACAAGTGTTGAGAATAAAGAAAATGATCTCATAGTGTTATACATATATTGGTACATTGTATTGTACAATTTTAATTTGAAATAAAATATTTAGTATTTCTCTTACCTGAGGCATATTTGCAGATCTATCTTGCAAAAAAGTAAGTGCATCCCTGTATTCAATACTTTTGCTATCTGTCCTACAATTGTAATACTCCCATCAAGGCCAGGACAAGTGCTGAAAATAAAGAAACAAATATCATAGTGTGTAACGAGGCAAATTTTGGCCTCGTTACGAAGCGTTGGCGCGCCCCGCTCCCTCCGCTCCAGCGAGTCCTCGCCTCCGGGACGCGGATATGGTTGTGTGTGAATGAGTGAGTGCGTGTGCGTGTGTGTTCTTTTTTTTTGTTGCGGCCGACCGTCTCGCGCTCCGCCACGGCGGAGCATCGCCGCCGCCGGTCGTGGGGACCTCCACCCAGGAGAGAGAGGAGCCAGATGGGTCCTCCACCTTCGCTGGCCGACCGGCTGGCCGGTCGCCGTGCCTCCACCCAGCAGCCGCCTTGGGAGCGACCGGCAGCCGGACACCGAGGACGCCGGGCCTGGGAGCAGCCGACCACCGCCACCTCGCCCGGAGCTCCGCCAGAGGGCTCCCAGGACCCGGCCATCCGAGTTTACATCGAGCGGCCCATCTTGGTCGCCGAACTCCCTGGGGGGGGGGGGGGGGAGAACCGCGTACCGGCGGCAGAATTTTGAGAGAGAAGCGCGCGAGCCGGTGTAGAGAGCGGTCGTGAATTTGAAGTTAGTTTATTTCTTTTGAGCGTGTGTCGGTCCCAGTATTTTCTTGTCATTAGTTCTTCTTCATTTAGTGTTTTCATTCTTTTCCTTTTGATTTTGCGTTACCGTGTGTGTTTTTCTTTTGTATTTTTCCGTTTCGTTTGTCGCGTGCGTGCGTTGGAGTGCGTTCTCCGCGGATCGAGCCACCCGCACCGCCGTCATTTCTTTCTGGATACGTCGCCGCACTCCATGTCCAGGTAGGACTCACGCCTTTTGGTTTGATTTTTATTGCGTGTGTGAGTGTGAGAGGATCGGTGTGAACGCGGGAATACCGGAGTATTCCGTATCGTACCGTGTTCCGCGACCTAGGCGACAGGACCGACCCCAGGAGACGAGGACTCTCGAGGCCCGTCCCCTTTATTCCGCTCCCGACCGTTTCGTTGTCCGGTACCGTCCGACGGTCGAGCCCCGGCGGCTTGACCTCGGTGCCGTAGCCGTTGACGCTCGTACCGCGCGTTTGAACGAAGCGCAGCTTCGTTCCGCGATCTCGCGTGCCGGAAGCTATAGTCGGTTTCGTCGAGGCCCCGGCGCCTCCGTCTCAGAATCGCGAACGGGTCCCCCCATACCCGCGACCGCGATCCCGACTAATCTTTCGTTTTCTCCTGTATTTGAAACTCTAGGACCACCGACATATTGTATCCGGCCCCTAGCTTTAGTTTCTACAGTCGAGATTTTTCTTTGTATTGGGAATTTCCGCGCCGCGGTTCCTCTTGCCGCACTTGGCGGTCGCGTACCTTTTCCTTTGCGCAAAAGTGTACCGCGGAATTCCCGTTTTTTTTGGTTGTTTGGCACGGCCACTTTGGCCGTTATTAAAGTTACCGTTAATTTACCGAAACACTCGTGGGTCACTTTCAATTAACCTCCCCTGATTTCCGCTCCCCTACTGAGCAGCCGGAAGGGCGAGGGTTCCGGACGAGTGCTACGGCACTGGCGCCCATAGAATCGAATCGTCCGTGGATTTGTGCACGGTGCGCGTCGAGAGCGATTTTCCCTGATCGCCTCCGCGCAGGGCAACCCTTAGGCTGCCCCATAACCCGTACGTCACAAGTGTTATACATATATTGGTACATTGTAATATACAATTTTAATTTGAAATAAAATATTTAGTATTTCTTTTACCATAAACATGTTTCCACTTATATCTTGAGAGAAAGTAAATGCATCTCTGTATTCAATATTTTTACTGTTTGTAGTATAATTGCAATCTTCCCATCAAGCTCTGAACAAACACTGAAAATAATGAAGAAAATATCATAGTATTATATACTGTTACATTTATATTTTCCAACTATGATTTGAAATAAAACATATAATATTTCTTTTACCTTAACATATTTCCATATCCATCGAGCAATGAAGTACGTGCTTCTCAATATTCAATATTTTTGCTATTTGTCCTATATGGGAAATCTTCCCATCAAGGCCTGAACAAGTGCTGAAAATAAAGAAACAGATATCATAGTGTTGTAAATATATTGGTACGTTGTATTATACAATTTTAACTTGAAGTAAAACATTTAGTATTTTTTTTTACCTGAAGCATATTTCCAGATCTATCTTGCAAGCAAGTGCATCCCTGTTCAATATTTTTGCTATGTGTCGTACAATTGCAATTTTCCCATCAAGATCTGAACAAATGCTGGAAATATAGAAAAAGATATCATAGTGTTATACAACAGATTTATATTTTACAACTTCAATTTTAAATTCAATATTTAATATTTCTTTCACCTTAAACATGATTCCAGTTATATCTTGAGAGAAAGAAGAATGCATCTCTGTATTTAATATTTTTGTTATTTGTCTTATAATTGTAATCTTCCCAACAAGATCTGAACAAATGCTGAAAATAAAGAAAAAAATTACGTAGTGTTATACACTGATACATTTATATCTTACAACTATAATGTGAAATAAAATATTTAATATTTCTTTTACCTTACACATATTTCCACATCCATCGAGCGATAAAGTATGTGCAACTCTGCATACAATATTTTATTCTGCTTGTCCTACAATTGTAATTTTCCCATCAATGTCTAAAGGAAAAAAAAAAAATAAAGAAAATGATATCATAGTATTGTAGCCATGGTTAAGGTAATCGAGGAAAATATGCTGGACAGACAAAGGTTTATTTGGATTAGGAAGGATAACATAATTTCACAGGAATGGTATAACATAATTCTCGGATATAAAATCATTTTTAACAAGTTGCTTTCGATTCTAAGTTTTATACAAAAATGTCTATTTCGATTAGGACAGTTATTCTGTACTCTCCTGTTCGAATTGGCGTCCAGGTATTTGTCGCCGTACTCTCCAAAACGAACAGGCGTCCAGGAATAACCTCCCCCTAGTCCTAACTGGGATGTCCAGGAGAAGCTCTGTTCTCTTCTGCTCGACAGGTGTCCAGGTATTATCGCCGAACTTCCCTTGTCGAGCAGACGACCAGGAACGAACTCCTGTCCTCTCCCCTTCTACAACCTTGGGCGTCCAGGGGAAGCTCTGTACTCTCTCGACCGATGGGCGTCCAGGTATTATCTCCGAACTCTCCTCATCGGTCGAGCGTCCAGGAACAGACCCCCGTACTCTCCCTTCTCCGGGCAGGCGTCCAGGTATTATCGCCGAACTCTCCTGCCGGAGTCCCTATGCCGTTTTCCGAGAGCGGCCGATGGTCTTACCTCGTCCTCTCTCCCGGAATGGCAAATAGGCCGAATGCCTCTGAGAGACCTTAATTTATATCTCACGGTTGCTATCCGCGACCGCGACTGTCAACATTCGCGTCGTTAAGCGCGAACGTTCGCGAATTCGCGTTCCGCGCCTCGCGTCTCTCGCCGCGCGGCAGTCTCGAAGCTTCGCATGCTTGATTTGCGCCTTCTAGATTTTTCTACATGCTACAGTATTATATATCGCTACACTGTATTTTGCAACTTTAATTTGAAATAAAACATTTAATATTTCTCTTACCTTAAACATGTTTCCAGTTATATCTTGTGAGAAAGTAAATGCATCTCTGTATGCAATACGTTTGCTGTTTGTCCAACAATTGCAATTTGCCCATCAAGATCTGAACAAATGCTGAAAATGAATAAAAAAATATCAGCGTTATATACTGATACATTTATATTTTACAAGTACAATTTGTAATAAAATATTTAATATTTCTTTTACCTTAAACATATATCCAGATCCATCGAACGAGAAAGTAAGTGCTTCTCTGTATTTAATATTTTTGCTCTTTGTCCTATAACTGTAGTCATCCCATCAATGTTTCGAAAAAGACAGAATATAAAGAAAATGATATCATAGTATTATATATTGACACACTATATTTGGCAACTTTAATTTGAAATAAAACATTTAATATTTCTCTTACCTTAAACATGCTTCCAGTTATATCTTGTGAGAAAGTAAATGCATCTCTCTAGTCAATAGTTTTGCTGTTTGTCATTGCATTTCATTGGAAACTGTACGTTAGCTTGCACGTTTCTCAACGTCTACACTTTAACCTATACTTGTTAAACATTATAGTATTTCCAATAATACTTGCACAATTCTTCTGGTAGTATTTTAGCTTTTACCCTATTAGAATGACTGTCACTGCTTACATCAATCAAAGACTGTGGAAACAGAAAACCCAATAGAATTTACAACGTTAGTGCTTATACTTTTAGCTTACAAAACTACTTATTGAATAATGGTAAACACAATCTAATTTTCATTGTGGATTTTACTTACTCTGTTATTGAGAAATCTCTCTTATATGCTTCTGTTCTTGTTGTTAACAATTAAATACCACTTTATAAAGACAGCGTTATTGATGTACCATATCATGCTAAGAATTATAATTATTCTGCTAAGAACTATTATGGTTCTAATGTGTGCACAAACGTATTACAAGGCAACATTACTGTGTCTTGTGCATTATCTCCTGCAATATTTGGTCTAATTTTCTTCCACTTTTGTAATAACTGGTATCCAGCTATTTCTCACTATAACCTATACCTGTCAAAATATAGATACTTATATTATTGATTGTTATTTGCACAAAAAATAAACATTTATCTAAGTTTGTATTATAAAATGCACACTCAAACACCATTTCCATATTATTTTTCTCACAACGGCCCGGAATTTTTCTCAATAATTATTCTTAATTGCAAATACGTTATTGTTCCCCCAAGCAAGAAATGCGTAAAAAACCACATTCAAATTAAGTTCAGGTTCACATTTAATAGATTTCCAATAATAAATAAACATACCACAATACCGTATCATAATACAATATCACCATACGTAGACTTCGAGATGCAATTATTATTAAATTTACGCCGTCCAAACGTAACGAATCCAAACGGCACGAGTCCAACCGGCACGGAGTCCAATCGGCACTCAGTCCAAACGGCACGGGTCCTACCGGTACGGTGTCCAAACGGCACGGAGTCCAAACGGCACGAGTCCAATCGGCACGGAGTCCAAACGGCACTAGTCCAATCGGCACGGAGTCCAATCGGGACGTGTCCAATCGGGACAGTCCAATCGGGACGTGTCCAATCGGTCGGAGTCCAATCGGGCATCACTCGAACCGACTGGGGTGGGACTTAGTCTTTCGGAGTCGAAAGCAATACGCGGCTGGGAGTTTGTCTCAGGACGGAACGATACCGTAACCGCCGAACCGACTAGACGAAACTTTCGAAATTTTTTTTCGACGGTTAATCGCTCCATTTCGATCGTTGTATGTATATTCTCATTTATCTGACGTATTTGCAAAAGGATTTGATTGTCGTTTAAGGAACTTTTGTTATTACCGACCACCGAACCGACTGGAGTGGAGATTGGTCTCCGGCAGCTCGAAAGCAATACGCGGCTGGGACTTGGTCTCAGGACGGAACGATACCGTAACCGCCGAACCGACTGGACGAAACTTTCGAAATTATTTTTCGACGGTTAATCGTTCCATTTCGATCGTTGTATGTATATTCTCATTTATCTGACGTATTTACAAAAGGATTTAATTGTTGTTTACGGAACTTTTGTTATTACCGACCACCGAACCGACTGGAGTGGAACTTTCGAAATTATTTTTCGACGGTTAATCGTTCCATTTCGATCGTTGCATGTATATTCTCATTTATCCGACGTATTTACAAAAGGATTTAATTGTTGTTTAGGGAGCTTTTGTTGTCCCCGACCACCGAACCGACTGGAGTGGGACTTAGTCTTTCGAGGTCGAAAGCAATACGCGGCTGGGACTTTGTCTCAGGACGGAACGATACCGTAACCGCCGAACCGACTAGACGAAACTATCGAAATTATTTTTCGACGGATAATCGTTCCATTTCGATCGTTGTATGTATATTCTCATTTATCTGGAGTGGGACTTGGTCTCCGGGAGCTCGAAAGCAATACGCGGCTTGGACTTGGTCTCAGGACGGAACGACGCCGTAACCGCCGAACCGACTGGACGAAACTTTCGAAATTATTTTTCGACGGTTAATCGTTCCATTTCGATCGTTGCATGTATATTCTCATTTATCCGACGTATTTACAAAAGGATTTAATTGTTGTTTAGGGAGCTTTTGTTGTTCCCGACCACCGAACCGACTGGAGTGGGACTTAGTCTTTCGAGGTCGAAAGCAATACGCGACTGGGACTTTGTCTCAGGACGGAACGATACCGTAACCGCCGAACCGACTAGACGAAACTTTCGAAATTATTTTTCGACGGTTAATCGTTCCATTTCGATCGTTGTATGTATATTCTCATTTATCTGACGTATTTACAAAAGGATTTAATTGTTGTTTATGGAACTTTTGTTATTACCGACCACCGAACCGACTGGAGTGGAACTTAGTCTCCGGGAGCTCGAAAGCAATACGCGGCTGGGACTTTGTCTCAGGACGGAACGATACCGTAACCGCCGAACCGACTGGACGAAACTTTCGAAATTATTTTTCGACGGTTAATCGTTCCATTTCGATCGTTGCATGTATATTCTCATTTATCTGACGTATTTACAAAAGGATTTAATTGTTGTTTATGGAACTTTTGTTATTACCGACCACCGAACCGACTGGAGTGGAACTTAGTCTTTCGAGGTCGAAAGCAATACGCGGCTGGGACTTTGTCTCTGGACGGAATGTGACCGTAACCCCCGAACCGACTGGACGAAACTTTCGAAATTATTTTTCGACGGTTAATCGCTCCATTTCGATCGTTGTATGTATATTCTCATTTATCTGACGTATTTGCAAAAGGATTTGATTGTCGTTTAAGGAACTTTTGTTATTACCGACCACCGAACCGACTGGAGTGGAGATTGGTCTCCGGCAGCTCGAAAGCAATACGCGGCTGGGACTTGGTCTCAGGACGGAACGATACCGTAACCGCCGAACCGACTGGACGAAACTTTCGAAATTATTTTTCGACTGTTAATCGTTCCATTTCGATCGTTGTATGTATATTCTCATTTATCTGACGTATTTACAAAAGGATTTAATTGTTGTTTACGGAACTTTTGTTATTACCGACCACCGAACCGACTGGAGTGGAACTTAGTCTCCGGGAGCTCGAGAGCAGTACGCGGCTGGGACTTGGTCTCAGGACGGAACGACGCCGTAACCGCCGAACCGACTGGACGAAACTTTCGAAATTATTTTTCGACGGTTAATCGTTCCATTTCGATCGTTGCATGTATATTCTCATTTATCCGACGTATTTACAAAAGGATTTAATTGTTGTTTAGGGAGCTTTTGTTGTTCCCGACCACCGAACCGACTGGAGTGGGACTTAGTCTTTCGAGGTCGAAAGCAATACGCGGCTGGGACTTGGTCTCAGGACGGAACGACGCCGTAACCGCCGAACCGACTGGACGAAACCTTCGAAATTATTTTTCGACGGTTAATCGTTCCATTTCGATCGTTGCATGTATATTCTCATTTATCTGACGCATTTACAAAAGGATTTAATTGTTGTTTAAGGAACTTTTGTTGTTACCTACCACCGAACCGACTAAACGGAATTTTCGAAAATATTTTTCTGGTCTGTAATTTTTATTATTAATTTTTTTTTTATAATTTTGTACGTTCGTCGG
The DNA here is from genome assembly GCA_943735885.1 of Stelis phaeoptera. Lineage (NCBI taxonomy): Eukaryota > Metazoa > Arthropoda > Insecta > Hymenoptera > Megachilidae > Stelis > Stelis phaeoptera. Next base: position 289,028 of record CALSEM010000075.1, read on the forward strand.
TGATTTTACACGTTCGTTGATTTATTTATCAAAATTTGATACGCATATCGACAGTCTTAATCGTGTATTATTCTTTGAATCGTAGAAAATATATGAAAAAGAATAAAGTTTTTTTCATTAATTTCGCGTCATAAATATTTGCAATTATCGTGTATTACATTGATTTCGTGTTGTACGTGATTATTTATAATTTTTCGGATGTCGATATTTTTTGTCAAAGTTCCATTGTGCCGAGCGAAAGGTACTTTCGCAGCGCGGTTTGGCGCGGTAAGCGGCAGTGCGGTAGCCCGGGCGTCGCCGACCTTCCGGCCGCCCGTTTCGTATCTATAAGGAGACGTCGGTCCGGTCGAGCCGGGCGAAACAGCGTCGGGCGCGTAGCACTTTTATGACCTCGGTTGAGAAGCTGTCTACCGCTCCTCGAGGAAACCTTTTCCTCGACTGTTCTCGTCCCGGCTACGATTCGGATTTTCTCCACACTGCATGACCACGGGTCGGTGTCTAAGACCGAATGGCCCATATGTGGTAAGCCTCTAACATAAGGCAGGTGACCTCGTATGCACAATTATATCGTGCGTACTTGCGTACCATCCGAGCATTAACTTCTGTATACCCGTACGATAATAAGTACGGGTATAGAACTTTGAACAATTTTATATATAAGAGAGAGGAGAGTATGAGAATGAATGAGAGAGTGGCGTTGAACGAACGAAAAGTTCGTTGCAACGGCCTTGAGAAGGGAGACTAAAGAGACTTTTGCATCAAGTCCAAAAATATAAATACATTATTACGTCACGAAATGAAAGAAAGATTGAGGAGGAATGAGAGAAATTGGAGAATAAATAAAACTAATGGGATGAAAGTATCGGAGTTTAATTTTGTGGAAACTCTACGATACTCCTATACCAAGTGTTTTGGTTTGGGGGCAGCCAGCACTTTGGATATCGAGAAAGTTTGAGAGAAAGGAGAAAAACAC